>ONZH01028264.1:0-32977 GCA_900303285.1 Rhinella marina
GGGGAGCCGAGCACTACAGTGCTCGTAACGAGCATGTTCGCTCATCTCTAGTCATAGGGTTTGAATTTTAGGAGACTCTATGAAAATATTCTGATGGGAGAGAAATTCTTTAGGTACTTGAAATCAGAATTAGTGATGAGCGAATTGAAGCACCCAAAGTGGAATTCGATCTAAAGTTTGGGAAAAATTCAATTTGCCACAAATCCGAATTTGCTCATGCTTCGTAATAATGAATACATTTTTCATAAAATGGTGGCTGTAAGTAAAAAAATTCACCTTACCTCATCCACTTGATCGCGACGAGGCCGTCCACTGCCATCTTGGCAGGTGGGCGCGAAGACTGGATTAACCCCTTTAGTACCTGAATGTGAGTGTTGAATCTGAGGGATTTAATGATGGGGAGGGGGGCTGCGCGATCGCCATTCTTCATCATTGCGCCCGCACCATATAATGAAAAGCAATCCGTAATTAATTAATTGGTAATGATTCAAATTTCTTGAAGTTTGGTGAAGCTGCAGAATTTTTCAAATCTTCGCTCATCTCTAATCAGAATATTAGAACTGTGTATGAATGTACAGTTTTAATTATGTGCTTATAATACCAAAACTGATGTAGATATTGCTCAATCCTTCAGTTTAGGCAATAAGGGTTGTCCTAGATGTATGTATGTGGATGTAGTTGAAGGGGCTGTTCAATGAAAAATATTCTACATTTTTCAAAGTGGCACCTGGATCTGAATACTTTTGTAATTGCATGTAATTAAATATTTACTATAGCCAGTGAGTTATTCACTGAAATCTATCTGTATGGTGCCACCTGCAATTTGCTCATTTGCTAATGTATCTGTCCAGTAGGATGGAAGCACATGCTTTGTTTCATTTTTCAACTGCTACCAGCTGTAGTAGAAAGGATGTGCCCCTGAGAAAGTGCAAGCCCCCTAAGCTACCAGTTTGCAATAAATCTTGCAGAGCGATTGGAGCAATGAATGGGGAGAACTCTGGATCCAAGTGAGGTATAAGACTGGTTCTAAGTTTGTTAGAAAGAGATTGTTATGTACTGTATAATATTGGATTTTCTTTTTTTTACATTAATCATGGGATAACCCCTTTAATGTTTGTCTATTCACAACAATGATGCTGCTTGGTTCAAATAATAAGTAAAGAATACCTTTGAGTATAACATCTCTTCAGAGAGTGAGGAGCAGGGATTAAACGTAATGTTAAGTACAGAATGTTTTCGGGGGAACATTAATTTATGGGATTAACTAGAAGTATATCTATTGATAAGGCCTCTTTCACACTAACGTATTTTTTGTGGACTCCGGTGTGCTGTCCGTATTTTTTGTGGACCCATAGAAATGAATGGGTCCGCATTTTTCAAATGCGGACCCATTCATTTCTATGGGTCCACAAAAAATGCGGACAGCACACCATGTGCTGTCCGCATCCGTATGCCCGTTCCGTAGGCCTGCAAAAAAAATAGAACATGTCCTATTCTTGTCCATATTACGGACAAGAATAGTACTGTTCTATTAGGGGCCAGCTGTTCCGTTCCACAAAATACGGAATGCACACGGATGCCATCCGGTGTTTTTGTGGCTCCGCAATTTGCGGACCGCAAAACACAACGTTCGTGTGAAACTGGCCTAAACAGAAGAAATTAATATGGGATCAATTTGATTTTGGTGATGTATCAGACGTTCCTGCACTGCTTACTAGAAGATATCCATTGGCTAATCATGCATTTTCATTGCCATTGGGAGATTGTGACAATAAACTTCCAAATAGCTCTAGCTCTGCTTTTATCCCATTTGAAAAAAGGTCCCAGTTGAAAAGAGGTTAGGCTTTTCACATTTTGGTTTACCAATAGTAGACACTGAAGACAGCCTCCTTAATATATGGTTTTGTCATGCAGCATTGGATTGGAGGTCCATGGGATGACCTGAAGAAACAATTCTGTGCATGGCCACATTTCAACAAAATCTTTTTTTTTTTTTTTTTTTAAATCAATGCACACAGAACAAGTCTAAGGAAGGGGTGGTGTTGACCATCCTCTATAAAATCGACGCTAGTGGTAACTGTATAGAGCTCCAAAAACTGCTCTAAATGAGGTTGTCTTCTTTTGGACCTTAGAAGCCACTGTTATGTAAGAACTTGAGACCAGGAGGTTTCCCTGGTACTCTGGCCAGTGTGGCTCTGTTTTCATGTATAACTTTGGTCTAGAGACTACTGAGCACTCCGCATATGTTTCATCCAGAATATACAGTAGGTGCGTAGCACTATTAATACATCAGAAAGACCCTGGTATTCCCTTGAGATACAGACATGTTGTATCAGTCTTTTTTCTAGGTCTCACACCAGGCACTTACGTGTCTTAGAACAATAATGTCTTTGACGTGCAAATGTGTTTTATCCACAGCACAGAAAATAAATTCAGAGCAACAGCAGAAGCTAATTTAATCTTTGGCAAAGGCCCTTTTCATCTGAGTATTCAGTTCGGTTATTTATTTTTATCCAAGTCATATTGCAAGAAAGATTCCCTAAAAATAGATCTGCAGTCGCTGCTTACACAAAAACTAGAACTCGTCCAACAATTACAGGTGCATAAAATCTCTTTTGAGTTGGCACACTTTTGCCGATTATAGTGATTAGTGAGTTAAATATAAATTGAACCCATGGGGATATTGTCAGACGGAGACTAATCTTACATATAGGGAATATAAGAAATAGTAGCCAGAAAACCTACAAAATACAAAATTACTCGGATGCCAAGAGATAATGAACCAATCCAGTAGAATACCTGCAGGAGCAAATGTGTGACATGCACAAAACAGGTAAAGAATTGAGATGAACGAGCACTAAAATGCTCGGGTGCTCGTTATTCGAGTCGAATTTTTCCAGATGTTCAGGTGCTCGTTTTGAATGACAAACCCCATTGAAGTCAATGGGAAACTCGAGCATTTTTTGCAGTGGACCAAAGCTCTGCTTTGGTTGAGTGAAAACCTGGAAACCTCAGAAAATGATGGAAACACCACGGAAATGGACAGGAAACAGCAGGGGGAAGCATGCATGGATGCCTCTGAGGCTGCCTAATCGTACCATTACGCCAAATTCTGGGCAATAGCCTGGTGGTGACCCTCAAGACAATTGTGCTGACCCAGACCAAGATGGGCAAGGCACATGCACTGGCACATGTTAGGAAAGCACCCAACTAGGTGCAACAAAGGTCCATCGCCGCCAGCGGGTGACACCACTGCTCATGCTGGCACTGCTGTCCTATCCCCCGCCCCACGATGCAGGCATAAGCGTCTCCCTCTCCGCACCCACCCAGTAGTCCACAGCGTACACAAATTTCTCCCAGCACAGTGCCCAGCTCTCCCCATCCCAGACGGGCAAACACGCACCCACCACCCACCCACCCTGTCCACGGCAGACCTCCAAGCACAGTGCCCAGCTTTCCTAATTCCAGATGGGCTAAGACGCACACTGCACCCACCTATTAGTCTCCACACATGAGTGGGTGCAGAGTCTTTTAGTGCCCCTCAAGACAATGTTTGTGTGCCAGGGCCTGGTAGTAACCATCCTTGAAGTTGTTGTTGGAGAGGCCGCCGGTGACCCTGAAGACAATTTTAGCTGACAGTGCAGTGGCAAGCCTCCAAAAAATCGTGGGTGAGAGCCTGGAGGTGACACTCAAAAACAAATGGTTTAAAAAAGCATGGTGGTGCACCCCTGAATGACAGTCTGTGATTGAGATTGCAGGTGAACCAGCTAAAATTGGAGTCTAGCACACCTTGGTGGTGAACCCCTAAATTACAAAGTTTGACTAAGATTGCAGTTTACAGCATGGGGGTAAAACCCAGGATGACTTGTTAAGACTGAGATTGCAGTTTACAGCTTGGTGGTGAACCCCAGAGTGGCTTGGTTAGACTAACATAGCAGCTGAACCACCCAAAAATTTAGCCTGACACAGCATGGCGGTGACTACAGTTGAGTTAACAATTCTGTGGTGTGCGGTAAAGTAGCCTCAGTCTAGAAAAAATGTTTTTTCTATCACTTATATATACTACAGTCCAGTGAAAAATTGTGTGGTGTTACACTAGCTGGAGTCTAGAAAATATACGTTTTTTCTCTCAGTCATATATACTACAGTGCAGTGAAAAATTTTGTCGTGTGCTGCACACTAGCCGGAGTCTACAAAATATACGATTTTTCTCTCAGTTATATATACTACAGTGCAGTGAAAAATTCTGTCGTGTGCTGCACACTAGCCGGAGTGTAGAAAATATATGTTTTTTCTCTCAGTCATATATACTACAGTGCAGTGAAAAATTCTATCGTGTGCTGCACACTAGCCGGAGTCTAGAAAACATACGTTTTTTCTCTCAATGATATATACTATGGTGCAGTGCAAAATTCTGTCATGTGCTGCACACTAGCCGGAGTCTACAAAATATACATTTTTCCTCTCAGTTATATATCCTACAGTGCAGTGAAAAATTGTGTGGTGTGCGGTACACTAGCCCCAGTCTAGAGAATACGTTTTTTCTCTCAGATACATTAAATACAGTCCAGTGAAAAATTCTGTGGTGTGTGGTCCACTAGCCGCAGTCTAGAGAATATGTTTTTGGCCTCAGATATTAATTCTACAGTTTATTGATTACACAAAATGTTGAACCCAAGGGCTAAGGGTCGAGGACGTGGGCGTCCAAGTGATGTAGGGGGGCAGAGGCAGTGGTCCTGGGCAGGGTGACACAGTACCTACTGATGAGGGAGCAGTGGAACGCCGCAGAGTTTCGCTCCCTAGCTTTATCTCGCAACTTACAGGGTCAAGTGGTACACCACTATTGAAACCACAACAGTGCGAACAGGTGATGACGTGGATAGCGGATAATGTGTCCAGTAATTTATCCGCCATCCAGTCTTCCACGCAGTCCACCCACGCTAGCCAAGGGATTAGACCTCTGACTCCTCCAGTTCAACCTCCTTCCCCCCAGCCTGTCCCCCCCCATGGAAAATATGGATTCAGATACGGTATACTCACAGGAACCCTTTTCAGGACCCTACCCAGAGACACAAACCACTGCTCAACAGCAACCTGAGCAGTTGCTCTGTCCCGATGCCCAAAATGTAGAACTTTTGCAGTCTGTGGGTGATGAGAGTGTGGACTTAGTGCAAGTAGTGTGTCAAGAGGTGTCGGATGATGATGATGAGACATGGTTGTCAGACATTGACATTGTTATCAGGGCGGTAAGTCCCAGGGGGGAGCAGAGTGAGGAATCGGAGGAAGAGCAGGTGGATGATGAGGTGACTGACCCGAGCTGGGTTGGCAAGCTTAGTCAAGACAGTGCTTCTGAGGGGGAGGCAAGTGCAGCACCAGAACAGGTTGGAAGAGGCACTGGGGTGGCCAGAGGGAGAAGCAGGGCCAGAGCAAGTAGATCAGCAACTGTTTCACGGAGTGAAGCTCCCGTGCCGAGACCTAGATGTTCGCAAGTCTGGAGGTTCTTTAAAGAAAGTGAGGATGACCGACGGACTGTGGTGTGCAACTTTTGCCACACCAGGATCAGCAAGGGAGCCACCACTACCAGCCTAACCACTACCAGAATGCGCAGACATATGAGTGCTAAACACCCGACTCAATGGAACCAAGGCTGTTCACATCACTGCTCCGTCCCCTGTGTCACATGCTGGCTTTGCGAGTCAACCCCCCACCCAGGACCCCGGCACGAGCGCCTCCCGCCCTACAACCACCCCTTCACCTCCACGAACCTCCACACCCTACACCAATGTGTCCCAGCGCAGCCTTCAGCTGTCTTTGCATCAGACATCGGAGCGCAAGCGCAAATACAATTCCACCCACCCACATGCACAAGCCCTAAACGTCCACATTTTCAAACTGCTGAGCCTGGAGATGCTGCGCTATAGACTGGTAGAGATTGAGGCTTGAGCAACCTGATGGCGGTGGCTGTCCCTCGGTACTTGATCCCCAGCCACCACTATTTTTCACGATGTGCCGTCCCAGCCCTACACCAGCACGTGTCAGAGAACATCATCCGTGCCCTGACCAACGCGATTACTGAGAAGGTCCACCTAACCACGGACACGTGGACAAGTGCTGGCGGGCAGGGACACTATATCTCCCTGACGGCACATTGGGTTAACTTGGTGGAGGCTGGGACCGAGTCTGGCCCTGGGGCCGCTCATGTAATGCCCACACCGAGGATTGTGGGGCCTTCCTTGGTCACAGTTTCTCAGACTTATTATGTCTCTTCCTCCAACCCCTCCTCCTCCTACTCTCAAATACAATCTGTGAGCACGGCGCCTTCAGTCGGTAGCTCTAGGCGCAGCAGCACTGCCGTGGGTAAGCGCCAACAGGCGGTGCTGAAACTGCTGAGCTTAGGTGACAAGAGGCACACCGCCCAAGAGCTGTTACAGGGCATCACGGCGCAGACCGATCTTTGGCTGGCGCCGCTGAAACTCAAACCAGGCATGGTTGTGTGTGACAACGGGCGTAACCTGGTGGCGGCTCTGCAACTCGGCAGACTCACACATGTGCCATTATACACCAATACTATTTCCCAAAGTAACAACAACCCATATAAACACTGCATATAAAAGCTGCCTGGCCCACGTGTTCAATCTTGTGGTTCAGCGGTTCATCAAAACCTACCCCAATTTGTCTGATTTGCTCACCAAGGTGCGACGCATCTGTGCGCATTTCCGCAAGTCAACCACAGATGCTGCCACTCTCAGGGCAGTGCAACGGCGCTTACAACTGACAGCTCACCGACTGTTGTGCGACGTGCCCACACAATGGAATTCCACATTCCACATGTTAGTCAGGGTTTACCAGCAGTGCAGAGCGATTGTAGACTGCCAGATGACAACTTCCATGAGAACTGGTAGTCAGGTTAGTCAGCTTCCTCAAGTCTACAATGAGGAGTGGACGTGGATGTCTGATATCTGTCAGGTGTTAAGCAACTTTGGGGAGTCAACACAGATGGTCAGCGGCGATGCCGCCATTATCAGCGTCACCATCCCACTGCTTTGTCTGCTGAAAAAGTCACTGCTCAGCATGAAGTCAGAGGCTTTGCGCTTGTCTCAGGAGATGGGGGAAGAAGATACATTGCTTGATAGCCAGACCACCCTCTGGTCTGTTTCTCAGTGCATATTGGAGGAGGAGGAGGGGGATGAGGAGGAAAGGGAAGGAGACTGTTGGCGAGACTGAAGAGGGTACCTATGCTCATTCCTTCTTATCTGTTGAGCGTGTATGGGCTGAAGAGGAGGAGTTGGAGGAGGAGGAAATGGAGAGTCAGCCTTTTGAGGAAAGGGAATTCTTGCGTGTTGGGACTCTGGCGCACATGGCTGACTTCATGTTAGGTTGCCTGTCCCGTGACCCTCGCGTTAAAAACATTTTTGCCAACACCGATTACTGGGTGTTCACCCTCCTGGACCCCCGGTACAAGCAGAACTCTCCACTCTCATTCCTGTAGAGGAAAGGAGTAGGAGAGTGAATCAATATCAACAGGCCCTGGTGCAGAAGCTGAAACTATCCTTCCCATCTGACACCGCTAGCGGCAGAGGATGTAGTTCTGTGGGCCAACTAGCGGGGGAGAGGAGGGGAGCAGGCAACTCGTCAAGCACTGGCATGGGAACACTCTCCAAGGCCTTTGCCAGTTTTATGTCACCCCAGCAAGACTATGTCACCCGTACCCCAGTAGGGGGGAGCTGTTCAGAAAGATGGTGAGGGAGTACCTAGGTGACCATACCAACATCCTGCGTGATCACTCTGCTCCATACAACTACTGGGTTGCAAAGCTGGACACGTTGCCCGAAATGGCGCTGTACGCCTGGGAGGTGCTGGCCTGCCCTGCCGCTAGCGTGTTGTCAGAGCGGGTCTTCAGTGAAGCTGGTGGCATCATCACTGATAAGCGTACACGCCTGTCAACTGACAGCGCTGACAGGCTGATGATTATTGAAAAGAATAAAGCCTGGATTTCACCGGAATGCAAATCTCCACCGGCAGGGCTGGATTAAGGTTGGTGGAGGCCCTGGGTGACAAGACGTTTCGGACCCAAAGCCCCGCCCACCACTATATTTATTCCCCTTTTCAATCTCCCTTTGCTCACACACCTTAGCACAAGGAGATGTTATACTGTATGGTGCGGCCACAAGGAGACGTTATACTGTATGGGGGCCACAAGGAGATGTCATACTGTATGGGGGCAGCCACAAGGAGATGTTAAACTGTATGGGAGCCACAAGGAGATGTCATATACTGTACGGTGTAAGTTCTCTACATAAATATAGCACCAGAACCACGTTCTCAACATGAATACAGCACCAGAACCACGTTCTCTACATAAATACAGCACCAGAACCAAGTTCTCTACATAAATACAGCACCAGAACCAAGTTCTCTACATAAATACAGCACCAGAACCAAATCCTCTACATAAATACTGCACCAGAACCAAGTTCTCTACATAAATACATCACCAGAACCAAGTTCTCTACATAAATACATCACCAGAACCAAGTTCTCTACATAAATACAGCACCAGAACCAAGTCCTCTACATAAATACTGCACCAGAACCAAGTCCTCTACATAAGTACAGCACCAGAACCAAGCTCTCTACATAAATACAGCACCAGAACCAAGTTCTCTACATAAATACAGCACCAGAACCAAGCTCTCTACATAAATACAGCACCAGAATCAAGTTCTCTACATAAATACAACACCAGATTTTAAAAGTTCAGTACAGATATCATCTAAGTAGTCAGGTCAGCCCTCACCATATGACCTTGTGCAGTGTGAAACTACAGCTCCCAGTATGGCCTGAAGTGTAAAGGGATACTGAGAGTTGTTGTTGAACAAAACAGCATGCTACCACCCATCATCAGCTGTAGCTCATCCAGGTGACTACAACGCTCATCATACACAATCAGTAGCAGAATAATCATTTCCATCGACTTACAGATGACGTCTCCTCCTGAGTTCCTCTCCATCTGGCTCAGGCCACCATGATGACTCCTCCCATCCACAATGCAGCTCTGCAGATTTTTCCGAGAAGATCTCTTTAACTTCATTCTTTACCAACACATTGGCATCCTGCAGACTGACACAGACTCATCTCAGTGCCACATGCCGTGCCCTGAATATAACAGCAGCATTAGTGCTACACACAGGGCCCCCAATAGTGGTGCCACATAGTCTGTGCCCTCTGTATATAGTACCACATAGTCTGTGCCCTCTGTATATAGTGCCACATAGTCTGTGCCCTCTGTATATAGTACCACATAGTCTGTGCCCTCTGTATATAGTGCCACACAGTCTGTGCCCTCTGTATATAGTGCCACATACACTGTGCCCTCTGTATACAGTGCCATATGCCCTCTGTGTATAGTGCCACATGGTCTGTGCCTTTTGTATATAGTGCCATATGCCCTGTGACCTCTTTTTATAGTGCCACATGCTTGGTGCCCCTTATAAAAAGTGCCTCATATGTTCCACTTTATGTATTGCGCCTCTTATATGTGCCCATTTGGGTTAGGGGCTAGTATTGGGGTTAGGGGCCAGTATTGGGGTTAGGGGCCAGTATTAGCATAAAGCTACATTCAGACGACCGAAAGTGTTTTGCAGTCCCCAAATTGTGGATCCGCAAAACACATTTTGCGGAACGCACAGTGCCAGCCCTATATAGAAATGCCTATTTTTGGGGACAAGAATAGGACACTTGCTCTATATTTGTTGTGGGGCCACGGAACGGGACTACAGATGTGGACAGTACATGGTATGCTGTCAGCATCTTTTGCGGCCCCGCTGAAAAGAATGAGTCCACACCCATTCCGCAAAATTGTGGAACGGATGCAGACCCAGAAATATGGTCGTCTAAATACTTAGGGCCAGTATTAGGATTGGGGTAGGTATCAGTTAGGGGCCAGTATTAGGGTCAGAGACAGCACTAGGGTACATTCACATGATCATATTTCCATTCACATCAATGGGCCCACAAATCCGTAGTCCATGGCCGTGCAAAAAAGATAGAGTATGTCCTATCCTTGACCACAATCTCAGATGAGAACAGGCATTTCTATTATAGGGCTGGGCATGTGTGTTCCACAAAATGTTTTGTTGTGGACCGCAAAACAAATATGGTCATGTGAATGTAGCTTTAGAGTTAGTAGTCAGTGGTAGGGTTAGGGGTCAGTGTGGCATACTATTAGAGTTAGAGAAAGTATTGAGGGTCAGTACAGTATATTAGGGTTAGCGGTCAATATTAGGGTTAGGGACAGTATTAGAGGTCAGTATTAGGGTTAGGGGGTCCAAGGTTAGAGGTCAATACTAAGGGGTCAGGGGCCAGTATCAGGGTTAGGGGTCCAAGGTTAGAGGTTAGTACCAGGGTAGGAGTCAGGGGCCTGTATTAGGGTTAGGTCAAGGCAGGGCTAGTATTGGGGGTCAGTAGTCAGTATTAGGGTAAGGCGGGGCCAGTATTGGGGGTCAATAGCCAGTATTAGGGTAAGGCAGAGCCAGTATTGGGGGTCAGTAGCCAGTATTAGGGTTACGGTAAGGCAGGGCCAGTATTGAGGGTCAGAGAGCAGGGTTAGGGGTAAGGCAGGGCCAGTATTGGGGGTCAGTAGCCAGTATTAGGGTAAGGCAGGGCCAGTATTGGGGGTCAGGGGCCAGTATTAGGGTAAGTGTAAGGCAGGGCCAGTATTGGGGGTCAGGGGCTAGTATTAGGGTTAGGGTAAAGCAGGGTATTGAGGGTCTGTAATAGGGAGGCAGGGTCCAGTATTAGGGTTAGTGCTGCATGTAGGGAGAGGGCAGTTTATACTTACCTGTCCATGATGTCATCACGCCGCCTACGTCACATCAGTGCTCCGCCCATCGGGAATAGCAGAGCAGGGAAACAGAGGTTCCCTTGCTCCGCCAGCACTGGCTGCTGCAGGCACAATTGTATCTGCATCCAGTGGATGCAGATACAATTGCGTTCAGTAGTCACAGAGGCCCACTTTTTAAAAATATGGAGCGGCATTGAGCGCCGCTTTGCAGCTGGTGGTGGGGGCCCCTATGTGGTGGGGGCCCCGGGCTCTCGCCCCAGATGCCCTCCCTTTAATCCAGCCCTGTCCACCGGGGGAAAGCAGCTCAACATGAAGATTCTTTATGTATCCTCTCCTCTTCGCACACAAACGCTGAGCCAACAGGCAATGTTTCTGAGGGTCAACTGGCGCTCTTTACAAACAATGTTTACAGAGGGCCACCTACAGGCCCTCTCTCCAATTACATTTTTTAGGAGCGTCAACTACAGACACTCAAAAACAATTTTACAGGAGGGTCAACTACAGACACTCCAAAACAATTTTACAGGAGGGTCAACTACAGACACTCAAAAACAAATTTTTGGGAGGCTCACCTACAGCCATTTGACTGCAATCTCAGTCTGACCGAGTCATTGGTGGTGTCACCTCCATGCTGTGTCAGTGTAAAATTTTATGTGCTTCACCTGCTACCTGAGTGTAACTTGGTCACTCTGGGTTCACCGCCATGCTGTGTCCGTGTAAAATTTTATGTGCTTCACCTACTACCTCAACTAACTTGGTCATTTGTTGGTGTCAATACTACAGTGCGGCTACTATACCGCACATGACAGAATTGTTCACTGCACTGTAGTATATATAACTAAGAGAAAAAAACGTAGTCTTTAAATGGCTGCTATTTTACTGCAAACCACTCCATTTTTCACTGGACTGTAGTACATATAACTGAGAGAAAATACATATTTTATAGACTGACGCTGCTGTACAGCACACTACAGAATTGTTCACTGGACTGTAGTATATATAAATGAGAAAATACATAGTCTTTAAATGGTAGCTATTGTACCGCAAACCACTCCATTTTTCACTGGACTGTAGTACATATAACTGAGAGAAAATACGCATTTTATAGACTGACGCTGCTGTACAGCACACTACAGAATTGTTCACTGGACTGTAGTATATATAAATGAGAAAATACATAGTCTTTAAATGGTAGCTATTGTACCGCAAACCACTCCATTTTTCACTGGACTGTAGTACATATAACTGAGAGAAAATACGCATTTTATAGACTGACGCTGCTGTACAGCACACTACAGAATTGTTCACTGGACTGTAGTATGTATAAATGAGAAAATACGTAGTCTTTAAATGGCGACTATTGTACCACAAACCACTCCATTTTTCACTGGACTGTAGTACATATAACTGAGAGAAAATATGTATTTTATAGACTGACGCTGCTGTACAGCACACTACAGAATTGTTCACTGCACTGTAGTACATATAACTGAGAAAAAAATGTAGTCTTTAAATGGCGGCTATTTTACCGCAAACCACTCCATTTTTCACTGGACTGTAGTACATATAACTGAGAAAATACGTAGTCTTTAAATGGCGGCTATTTTACCGCAAACCACTCCATTTTTCACTCGACTGTAGTACATATAACTGAGAAAATACGTAGTCTTTAAATGGAGGCTATTGTACCGCAAACCACTCAATTTTTCACTGGACTGTAGTACATATAACTGAGAAAAAAACATAGTCTTTAAATGGCAGCTATTTTACTGCAAACCACTCCATTTTTCACTGGACTGTTGTCACGCTCTGGTGTGGAGGGTATAGCCACACCAAGCGTAAGAGGGAAGGGAACAGACCAGAGAAGGGAAATGGTCACCTCCTGCAGGAATCCCTGAGACTAGGCCCTGGCTGACTACCAGTATGAGCAGGCCTCAGTGGTAGGAGAGTTCATACACAGGAACCTAATTTCTAACTGACCCTGTAGTTAGTGATAGGGGAAGAAGTCAACCTGTTCCTCCAACAGGACGGAGGAATAGGAGACTCCAAACGACGGATAAACACAATAGGGAAAATTACACTTATCTTTATGCAGAAATAGCAGCAACTGGATCTCAGCCAAGAACAGCTCCAAACAACTAGGTGAGCAGAAAGTATAAACCACAGTGAATCCTGGGAGATGAAGGAATAAATAGAGGAAAGACAATTACCACAGCCACAACAACTGAGGGGAAGAGGTGTGGTAAACAGCAACCAAACCAAGGGAAAAGCATGTCAAATTATGTCACTTTAGAAAGCTGCGCAGAATGTCTGATACCAGACGCAAGCCCACTTGTCACAACTGTAGTACATATAACTGAGAAAAAATACGTATTTTATAGACTGACGCTGCTGTACAGTACACTACAGAATTGTTCACTGGACTGTAGTATATATAAATGAGAGAAAAAAACGTAGTCTTTAAATGGCGGCTATTGTACCCCAAACCACTCATTTTTTCACTGGACTGTAGTATATATAACTGGGAGAAAAAAACGTAGTCTTTAGACTGCGGCTAATTTAACGCAAACCACTCCATTTTTCACTGGACTGTAGTATATATAACTGAGAAAAAAAACCGTAGTCTTTAAATGGCAGCTATTGTACCGCAAACCACTCAATTTTTCACTGGACTGTAGTACATATAACTGAGAAAAAAAACGTAATCTTTAAATGGCGGCTATTGTACCGCAAACCACTCAATTTTTCACTGGACTGTAGTACATATAACTGAGAGAAAATACGTATTTTATAGACTGACGCTACTGTACAGCACACTACATAATTGTTCACTGGACTGTAGTATATATAACTGAGAGAAAAAAAAACATATTCCCTAGACTGACGCTACTGTACAGCACACTACATAATTGTTAGCTGGACTGTAGTGTATAGAAATTAGAGAAAAAACGTATTCCCTAGACTGCACTACAGATCCCAGCAAGCCAAGGTACTGTAGCAGCAGCAGCAGCAGCGGCAGCAGCAAAAATGAGTACTGAGAGGACTTTGGGCAATTTCTTTTGGGTCTGTGTGGACCACGTGCTGTCCCTTCTGCCACCAGTCGCTGTGCACAGTGTGCAGTCAAGATGGCGGTAGCTGCACTACAAGTCCCAGACAGCAGCCAGGAGGAGACCAAAAAAAAGGTGCTTGTAGCCCTTAGAAGGGCTGTTGGGTTCTTTGAGCATGATTCCTGCCTAACCAACATCTAAATTCATGCAGGCGGCATCTGACGCGAGCAGCGCGGGACCAGATTCTTATATTCCCAGGTCATCTTATCTGGCCAGCCAATCCCTGCTATCGACTTGTAGGGGCCCCACGTGATTATAGGAGGTACCAAAGACTCTCCTGCATGTTGATTGGCTGAGAAAATGCGCCTAACATGCAGGAAGAGGAAGATGCCATTTCCTCAAGGATCGTGATATGCTCGTCGAGTATCGAGCATATGCGAATACCCTAATGCTCGAACGAGCACCAAGCTCGGACGAGCATGTTTGCTCATCTCTAGTAAAGAAATCATTTTTATTGGATGCATTGCTTGATGTGCTGTCTGTCTGTTAAGCTGGCCTACATATTCAGTAGCTGTCATCTAACAGCAATTTCTTCCGATCCCACATACATGGATGCATACATGCCTGGCTCAGCCAAATTTGGGTGTTTTCTAAGTAGGGAGAGTGCAGTAAGCCACTGCAAGACACCTCTGGCATGGTCATGTTGAAATTCAAGAATTTCCCCAACATCCACCTTATGAAAATCCACCTTATGAATGTCTAATACACCTCAGATGGTCAGCCAGTCCTGCCATAATTGGCAGCTTTGGTCAACATTAGTGTTGAGTGAATCGAAGTCAAACGAACTGACTTTGATCCAAATTTCAGGAATAATTTCATTTGCCGCAAAGCTGAATTTCCTCAAACTTCATGGTAAAGAATCAACTTTCCCTGAAATGGCAGTAAAAATACAAACAGTCACTTCTTCCATTTGAGCATGAAGAGGCCATCGCAGCCATCTTGAAAATCTTGCTCGGGGTGACATATGATGTCATCATGCTGGGCGTTGTGACGTCATCAGTATCTCCAATCAAAATGGATATGATGGCCTCTATGTGAGCAAATAAAGTACAAAGGATAAAGTATATATTTTTTTACCCTAATTCACCCCTGAAAGGGCTAATTGGTAGCCTCAGATGCCACAATCAGCCATTAACGCGGCATCTGAGGGGTTTAATGACCGTTCCTGATCATTGCGCCTGCTATGTACAAAGAAATGTGCTTCATGGCGAAGTAATTCATCACTAATCAAATTTCTTTGTGAAATGTGACGAAGCAGCCGAATCTAATTTTTCAGAACTTTGCTCTTCTCTAGTCAACATCAATCTAATGTGTATGGCCACTATTAGTCTTCGTAGCTACCCTTTATGATAATAGGTCTCCAACCAACAAGATCACCAACAAACCACCCCCACACTATCAGACTTCCTCTATCTTAAGCCTCTATTAGCAGATCAGCAAGTGTTCTCTCCTAGCAATCGCTTCCAGCTAGCGGAGGAGACTGCTGCTTTTACATGCAATGATCTCCTCCACAGCATGGGGAGAAGCAATCACTATGCTATCGCTTGTTCCCATACTGTCTAGTGGTTTTCCGTCAGCAAATCACTATTTGACAGGACGATCATCTAAAGCCATGGTTGCGTGAAATTGGTGTAGAAGAACATGACTGAGCCCTGACCTCAAATATTGACCATCCTATATTAATGCCTATGGATTTAAGAGGGAATGTCATAAAAGCTCTTGTAAGTGTAATGTGTAGGTATCCCAATACTTTTGTCCATGTAGTGCATCTAATGTCAAAGGTTGGCCTAACTATTGGACTGCCTTTTGTAAGAGCTTGTTTCATCTTTGTGTTATAAGGTTGTTTTTAGTTTTGTGGTTTTGTGTAGCTCCTTATGTGACATATATTCTGTACTCGATTCTGTTTATCGACTTTTATTGTATATTACTTTTTGGGTATTCACAGAGTACAGATTATTTCTTTCTACCTCTGAATTCTAGGTGCACCTGCAGATGCACCTGTGATGGCAACCCATTTGTTATTGATTCTCACCACTATCAGATCTCTCATAGATGTAGTTGATCTTACAATGGAGAAGGTTTACGTGATTACATTTTCATAAATTCTCTAGTGTATTTGACACAGGAGAATTTACATTTCAAAGCAAAATCACAATGCATGATGAACATATCTTTTTCCATGGCATAAGAACAATGATTACCAACCAGAATATGAATTTGTGTAGAAGGTGATTGCTAGTGCATGAGATTACATGTTTATTTTCCAGTGAATGTTCAAGTGAACTGAGACTAAAATCTGTTTTACTTGACACATTTTTAGCCCTTGATTCCAATGTGTGATTCCTAATTGATATGTAGATATGATGTCATTGTTTCTCATATGTGATTTTTAATTTTTCCATTTATGATATTAGCTAGCATATCTGTGCATTAGAGCATTTTATATGCTGTAAGATATACTAGGGGAATTTATATACATTGAAGCTATTATATTTTTAATACAGGCAGCATGTCATAATATACGTGCTCTCCATTCAGGAAATACAGACTTTTCACATGTGCATATCTGAAGGATTATTGTCAACATTGAAGGTTGAATAGATGATCCTGGAATTATAATATTTTAAATTATAGGACTTGGAGCAAATATGGTTCACACATTATACTTATTGTGATGATAATTAAAGACTGAAGGTGCATCCACGTGGGATGTAAAATACAGCTGAAAAGTCCATTGCATTTAGCCATGGATCCACATCAAAAACTGCAGCAGAAAACTGCTACAAAAACAGCAGGAATCACAAATGTTTTTTGCCAAGGAAATGGCTGGGGAATTTGTCCTCTACATAATAATTATATTTAATTCGTTTTTTTATTGAGGTTTTCAAATAACAACGTGAACATACAGGCATATGAAATATATTCACAGGAATACAAAGAAGTACAGCAGCAGAGCGTACAATAGTTTCTCTGAATGTCACAGGCAGTATCCATTACACATAGAGAAACTTATCCTCCATGTCTTTCTCTTTGCCAGTATATCATACACGTATCAAAGTAAAACAAGAATCAGAAAACAAGAAAATCAAGAAAAACATTGAGATCAAACGATTTATTTGAGTCTGAACCTGTAACCTACATGGGCCCTTCCGTCCATATATTTCTTGTAAGTAAAGCCAGAGTAATAGACTTTTCAATTAGCTGTCTAAGTCTGCTTTGTACAGTAAATGCAAAAAAAAACAAACAAAAAAAAATGATGAACTTAAATAAAGAGAAATAAAAGAAAACGTGTAACCAAACCAATGAAAATAAATGGAAATAAAGAGAACCGGTTGTCACGAGAGGTCTACTAGTGCTAACACAACTAGTCAGCAAAAATGGTCTTTACAATAAGTTTAGACGGTGTGGTGATGGCATGAAAAGGGTCCAAGCCCTCCACTGTGTCTCAAATCTGGGAAACCTGTGATCTTTAAGTGCTATCAATTTTTCATAAAGACATGAAGTGTTCACTCTTGCTATAATTTCTTGAATTGTGGGGATGGTTGAGCTCTTCCAATGTTTGGTAATAGCTAGTTCTGTGGAAAGGAAAATGTGAGCTACAGGAATACGGAATGTAATAGGTATAGTTCTGATATTGAAAAAGAAGAGGGCCATAAGAGGAGACTTTGCAATACTGATACCACTAAATCTAGATGCCAGATGAAATGCATCAGACCACAAAGCCTCCAGCCTCGGACAGGGCCAAAGAATATGAAACAAGGTACCTGTTGCCCCACAATTCCTCCAACAGTGCTGAGAGGTGCCAGGATATATATGGCTCAGACGTTCCGGAGTGTAGTACCAGCGGACGCAAGTTTTAATGACTGCTTCATAGTGTGAGACACAGTGGAAGGTCGAAGACATAAATTGTATAGCACTTTTCCAATCTGTGGGGGAGATAGACTTCTGGAGATCTCTATCCCACGATAGGAAAGGAGTTGATTTGGTAAAAGACAGGAGGGCCCTCGGAGGCCCAGGGCTGGACCAGAGCTTTAGTAGATCAAAATGGAATGGAATTTGGCAGGGGTCACTTTTGGAAAACAAGTGTCGGATTTGCAGATATTTATAAAAGTCCCCCTTCGGTAGAGAGTATTCTGATTGTAGGGTCTCAAAAGACTTCAGCCCATCATGATCGAAAAGCATGTTGACTGAGGAGAGACCTTTCCTACACCATTCGCCCAGGTCCAGCCCTGAAATCCGAAGCTCCAGTAACTGCAAAGGTGCCCTGTCAGACACAGACTCGAGGGAGGGCATTCCCTGGGAATGAAACATTTTCCAGTAATGTAGAGAGGAAGACACTAAATATGGTAAAGTGGGTAAACCACCTGTTTTAGGTCCCAGGCTGTGTATCAAAAGGGCCCGTAAATTCTTAGAAGCGGTGAGTGTTAGTTCAATATCTAACCATGGAATATGCCCTTTGTTCCACCACCATTCTCTCAGCTGCTGAATCCTTGTAGCAAGAAAATAATCCTTAATATTGGGAAGGCTCAGGCCTCCTACCTTTTTATGTCTATATAATATAGAAGAGGTGATACTTGGCTTCCTACCTGCCCAGATAAAGGAGTTAGTGAGCGCCTGGGCCTTATTAAAGAATGACAATGGCACCCTAACAGGCACTGTTCTGAATATGAACAAAAGCTTAGGGAGGAGCAGCATTTTGAAGGTTGCTATCCTACCCAGCCAGGATACCTCCACTTTGCTAAGCCTAGCTGCTTCTTTAGTTATAGCCTCCAATACAGGTATATAGTTAAATTTAAATGCCAAGGATAGAGTCTTAGGGATCTGGGTGCCCAAGTATTTAACACTGACATCCTGCCAATCCAGGGTGAACAGAGATTTGATCTCTTGAAGCTGAGACAGGGAGAGATTGAAAGTTAGGGCCTGCGACTTAGCCGTATTGATCTTATAGTAAGACATCTTCCCGAATTCTGTTAATATGGAGAATGCCGCGGCCAATGATGATTTAGGGTTAGCTAACATCAACATGATATCGTCGGCATATAAAGAAATGCTATGTCTGGTCGACCCTATTTTTATGCCCTGTACCTCCGGGTGGGTTCTCAAAGCATGGGCTAGGGGTTCTATGGCCAATATGAACATCAAAGGCGATAGAGGGCACCCCTGCCTAGTTCCATTTGATATCACAAATGCCTGAGAGACCGCACCATTTACAAACACCCTGGCTGTAGGGTTAGAGTAAAGTGCCTTAATGGCTAAAATAAAAGGTTCCCCCAAGCCCATGGTCTCCAAGATCGAGAAGGCGTAAGACCAGTTCAAGCGGTCAAACGCCTTCTCGGCGTCAAGAGTCACCAGCACCGCTCCAATACGTGATCTCTCTAAGTGATCCACTATGTTCAAAACTCGTCTGGTGTTATCAGTCAACTGCCTACCTTTAATGAAACCTGTTTGGTCAATGCCAATCAGGGATGGCAGAACCTTGCTCAACCTGGTAGCTAGTACCTTCGCATATATTTTTAGGTCCGTATTTAATAAAGATATGGGCCTGAAATTTTGCGGGCAAATGGGAGGCTTTCCAGGCTTGGGTAAAGCAACAATAGTCGCTTCCTGCATTTCTTTAGGTAAAGAGCCTTCTTGGTAAGCTTTATTCAGCACTGCAGTCAAATGTGGGATCAGGAGGTCTTGAAAGGTTTTATAGTAAGCGGTGGATAGGCCATCGGGACCCGGGGCTTTTTGCATGGGTAGGTATTTGATTATTTTTTCCAATTCCGAGGCCGTGATCGGGGATTATAGAGATTGTTTATGTGAAACAGATAATAATGGGAGATTAAGAGAAGAGAGATAATTCTGAATAGCTTCACTAGGGGCTATATGGGTCTGGGGAGAGGAGTGGAGATTGTACAAAGATGCATAGTAGTCTCTGAACTGATCAGCAATAGCCCTGGGGTCCGCAATTTTAGCTTTGGTAACTGGGTGTTCTAGGTAGGCTATCCTAGCTTTAGCCGCTCTGTCCTTGAGGCGTTTAGCCAGAAGACTACCAGCCTTATTGTTCTGTGAATAGTACCTCGCCCTGACTGCAGTAAGTTGCCTCTCATATTGGCTCAAAAGACACTCCCTCAACTGGAGCCTGAGCGAGGAAATTCGGTTGGTGCGGGAAGGATTTATTTTACGTTTGTTGAGTATTTCAAGAGAGGAGAGCTCTGTCAGGATCTCCGTCATCTTCTTCTCTCTTTGCCTCTTAAGTATGTGGCCCTGCTGGATAAACATACCTCTCATATAGGCCTTATGGGCGTTCCACAGACTATAGGGGCTTGAAACAGACTGAGTGTTGATGTTGAAATAGTCAGAGAGGGCGGCATTTAAAGCCAATTTAGTAGTGGGATTCTTCAGAAGGTACGGGTTACACCTCCAAATAGTGTCTCTTACATTAAAGGCTTCCTGAATAGAGAGTGAAATAGTAGCATGGTCCGACCATTTGATTACTTCTGTTGTGGAAGCGGAGGCCAGTTGACGGAGGGATCTGCCCAGTAAGAATAGGTCAATCCGAGAGTATGTTCTATGTGCAGCTGAGAAGAAAGAGTAGTCTCTTTCCGTCCCATGGTGCAGTCTCCATATGTCATAGAGCTCTTCAACATGAAGAAAAGATGCCAGGGAATGGAACTGAGATCTGTTAACTGCTGTGGAGTCTATCTGTGGGTCAGGTGTCACATTAAAGTCTCCGCCAAAAATAAGATGACCCTGTTTTATTTTATTTACCTTTCCCATAAGCCTTGTCAAAAACCTGTGTTGGTGATGACTGGGTGCATACAGACTAACAATAGTATATATTATATTGTTGATTCTACAAACCAGGATCACATACCTCCCATTTGGGTCTATTAGTGAAGAGATAAACTGAAATGCTACAGTAGATTTGACCGCCAGGATAACACCCCTCTGTTTTTTACGGTAATGGGCCTGGTAAATATGGGGAAATTGGGGATGCTTAATGTGGTGCGCATCTGCCTGTACAATGTGCGATTCTTGCACACATATGACATCTGCAGACAATTGAGAAGCTTCCGTCCACATTTGGGACCTTTTTTGAGGGCTGTTAAGGCCCTTGGCATTAATTGATATTAGCTTTAGTACCATCTTGAAATCAGTATATGCCACACAAACGCAGTACTCACAATTGACCAGGAGCACACCACCATCAGCCCTGCATAATGACCGGTGACCTTGAACATAGCAAACAAAATAAAACATAGCATGTTAAAATAACACAAGTAAAACAGTAAACGTAACCAGGTCCGGCTAAGTAGGGTAGGAGCCAGACAGACAAAGAGGCATATTACCAGTAACAAAGGTAATACAAAAGTGTGGGGAAAAAAGTTCAGCATGAAACCTGAGCAAAGGACCACTCAAATCGACACAGATCTTGAGCTCGGATAAAGTCAGTGCTTTGTTCCCCGTTTTGACACGACTGTGTGCCACTCCTGCTCCATTCGTTGAGGAGGGCGACCAGGGAGGTCAGGATGCTCCGACAGTGGGATGTTCCAGGACGCTAGGAGCGCCTTACCCGTTTCCACAGAGGGAACAGTGTATTGAACCCCATTCCGGGTGATGATCAACTTCACAGGGAAGCCCCTCTTGTATAGGATATTATGCTCGCGCAGTGAAGCCGTGATGGAGGCCAGCGCTCGCCTTTGCCTCAAGGTCACAGCTGATAAATCTGCATACAATTTAACCGAGGTGTAAGGCGATGGCAATGTTGGAGATTTCCCAGCAGCCTCCATGACCCGCTCCTTAACGTGATAGAAGTGAAGCCTAGCCAAGATGTCCCGTGGTGTGGTTTCAGGTAAGTGGCGAGGACGTGGAATCCTGTGGGCCCTGTCAATAATGACATCCTGAGCAGAGCAACCTGGCAAAAGGGCCTTACTCAGGGATTGCAAGTGAGAGGTAATCTCACTGGGTTGGATATCCTCTGAAATGCCGCAAAACTTAACATTGGTCCTTCTGGAACGATCCTCAAGGTCAGTGAGCTTAGCCCTGACCTGTTCCATCTCCTCAGATAAATCATTGTGGGCATCCACTAGGTGATTATGTGAGACAGCGAATGAGCCCATTTTTGTCTCTATGTGAGAGACCGTAGTGTCCAAGTCCTTGATGGAGGCTTGCACAGGCGATATTAAAGCAGAAAAGTCCTTGTGAAGGGACTGGCTAAAGGCTACTAACATACTTTTTAGCAGGTTACATGAGGCTGGGGCTTCTGTGGTCGGGAAGACTTGCAGGTCCTCAGTAAGTTGCCATTTTTCCGGCTGCAGCTCGTGCGCTAACTCTACTGAAGGCTGCTCCTGCAGCCTAGGCCGTTGTTTCTGTGGACTGCGTGAGTCCGGAGTAGCAGGAGAGGTTCCATGAACAGAAGGGCTGGATCTAGGGGATTTCTCACCCCTCTCCACCGAAGCAGGGGAGCCTCCAGGAGACGTTGAGAGTCCGGCCACATGCGATGGTAAGGGTGGCGCAGGCAGCTGTGCAGGCGGCGAGACGGGGATGAAGATGGCGGGTGGGGAGGTGAAGGCCCAGAACTCGTGCTCTTCAGCTCCCTGTCTTTCTCGAAATAGAAGTCGAGTTTCCCCTGTTTAGCGTGTTGTCTTTTGCCCCTGGTCATCATGGAGGCAGGAGGTGTGCACTTCAGCCAAATATAAGTGCTGGAAGCTCAGGGAAAAGCTGCTTTGAGCCGCTATGTGTCAGAGCTGAAAAATCAGGCGCCATTCCGCTCGGCAGCCAAGCCACGCCCTCTGTGCATAATAATTAGACATGCTGCAGATTTCAAATGGGGACTGTTGATTTTATGCTGCAGATTTTTTAATCAGTATGTGGATGAGATTATTAAAAAAATCTTATTCAATTTGTTGTTAACATACAATGCAGCAGATAAGGCAAATCCTTGCCTTATGCACCATGTCTGAATGTACCTTTTAAACAGTTTCTGTCATCAGATTTTTGCATATGAATCAGGCTAACATTACAGATGTGCTAATGTCACCTGATTCTTACTGTGTATTTCTTTTATTAAATAGTGCCCCGTTTTTCTATAATTTTAACTTTTATTTTATGCTAATTAGCCTCTAGGAGCAGCGGGGGGGGGGGGGGGGGTTGGGAGGTTACTCCTGAATGACAGGGCCAGGCAGAGTTTGTCTCCTCCTGCCGGCCTAGCCGATGAGCGCCCTTCACTCACTGCACCTGCGCCGAATAATGAAGGGGGCGGCTTCAGATGTAGATGGAGGACAGGGCCGGCAGGAGGAGACGAACGCTGCCTGGCTCTGTCACTCAAGAAGAAGGGGGCCAGGCAGCGTTCGTCTCCTCCTGCCGGCCCCGTCCTCCATCTACATCCTGCGCCTGCGCCGTCCCCTTCATTATTCGGCGCAGGTGCAGCGAGTGAAGGGCGCTTCATAGGGGGGCATTAACCCTGCTTCTAGAGGCTAATTAGCATAAAATAAAAGTTAAAATTATAGAAAAATGGGGGCACTATTTAATAAAAGAAATACACAGTAAGAATCAGGTGACATTTGCACATCTGTAATGTCAGCCTGATTCATATGCAAAAATCTGATGACAGAAACCCTTTAAAGGGAACTAAACCCAAATAAATTTAACTCAGTTCAAACACAGATATGACTACAAGATCTTCCCTAAACTGCTATCATAAGCAGTTTAATAGAGATATTGTAGACAAGAACGGCACTTCCTTCATTGGTTTTGATATCCCCTGTGTTGCTGGAGAATGCGCCTAATTTATGAAGAGGCTCAGGCGCATTCTTTGGCAGTCCATGTGCATAGCCCAGAATAACATCCTGGAAATGCTGGGAGTTGTATTTCTCTCCTCATATCCATCTCCATGTAATGTCCACTGATACCCCATAATAACAGTCTAGACATGCTGAGTGTTGTAGTTCTTTCCTCCTTTACTCTTCTCTCTAAAATGTCCAGCTATGCCCCATGATTACAATTTGAATATCCAGAGAGTTTTATCTTCCTCTCTATGTAATGGCCATAATAACAGTCTGAATATCCTGGGATTTTTAATTCTCTCCTGTTATACCCCTCTACTTATAATGTCCACTGATGCCCCATAACAACAGCCTTACATGATTCAAAAATGACGATTGTCATTAGAGAGTAAGATCTAATAGATAGATTTTTGACAGATGGCGAAGATTTCCATCAGAACAGGTATTCTCTCTCAGCGACTGTCATTACAAACCATTGTCTAGGATATATTTGTATTGAGTATTCTACAGTCTCTAACAATTCCATTTCCAACAATTCCCATTTGGTTGTCTGAAAAGCAAATCTACATAGTGGTGGCATGGAATAAGGAGGGGGATTTATCTTAGTATTCTGCAGTCTATTACAGTTTCACATAATTGTAATCCAGATTTCTTGGCACCCTGAAAGACAAATCTGCCAAGCTGTGGGACTATTTAGGAGTGAGGAGAATGATTTTTCTTGGTAGATTTAGTATTGTGCAAACTCTATTACAGATCCTTATGCTAGTAATACAGCTTTCCCAGGAACATGAAAGGCAAATTAACCAAGCTGTGGCACTATTTAGGAGTAGAAAGGAGGATTTATCTTGGTAGATTTAGCATTCTGCAGTCTGTTATAGTTCCACATGGTGGTAATCCAGTTTTCCAAGGAAGCTAAAAGGCAAATCTGCCTAGTTGTGAGGAGGATGTTTTTTTCATGGTAGATTTAGTATTCCATGGTCTAATACAGTTCCACAAGGATGTATCCAGATCTTTTTTTAAACTATTACAAACTAGGCGATACCTTCCAACAAAATGGCCACTCTTGCTATTTAGACAAAAGTTATAAAGACTAAACACAGCCTCCTCTTCATATACCTCATGACTCGCTTTCACTAGCCTGAGAGGGGCAAGAAGGAGGGGTAGCAGACACAGCTGAAGTCTTCGAGAACAATGCACTGCTTTTCTATTGTATATTTCATGGTCTGCAATTGTAAAATCCAATGAAATATGGGCAAACAAACAAACAAACAAACAAAAAAGCATGAGCAAACAAACAAAGCAAACAAACAAAAAAACAAGGATATTATCTAGAGATGAGTGAATTAGTCTTAATTCCCAAAATTTTGTCCAACAGCTTTTCAGGTTTGCTTTAGACTAATCGAGCAAAATTTCTGGTAGCACCATTTTACTGCACATGTGAGCAGGAAAAAGCACAAGGGTGGAAGAAGGATGATGATCACATGACCTTGAGAAGAAGTTGGGTGAGGGGCTTGCCCTGATTGGCTTACAGGCTGACAGACAGCTTGGGTTAGTCAATCAGTCCTGCAGCACGCAGAGAGGTGCCCTTGCCGAATGACTAAAATGTTATTCTGTATCATGCTATGAATGAAGGTGGATGGGTGTAGCACTGACTGAAAGACAACAATCTTAAGGACAGTGTACAGTAACAATCAAGCTTCTATTCTAGTGTCAGGGACAGTGAATGAAAAGGCTAGAAAGAAGAATTTTGCAGAATAGGGAAAGCTTTCAGCCAGGGAGTGAGAAATGAGGAACTGAGGATGTGTGCGCCATTACTGTCACATAACACAGCTGCTGCAGAACCTGAAAAACAGCTACTAGCAAGAACATTTCCCCTCCCATTTTAACAGTAATACATTTTTTTGGTGGGGAGTAAGCTCAAAACTGTACATCACTTTCCATTCCTTTTCCATCCAAAGGAATTATATCATTTGAAATTTCAGTGAAAACACCTGAAATATTACACCGAAATCTGTGTTAGTTTGGAAAACAGTAATATACATGTGCAATGTGTGTCTTACAATACAGATGTTAGCATTTGAAATCTGAGTGATCATGTGAAATACTAGTCCGAAGTTTGTGTCAGGGCATCTCCAAACAGTTCAAGTTTTTTGTTGCTTTGTGAAATATCGCAATTCAGAATACAAGTAGGCATGTAACATGTGTCTTACAATACAGAGGGTAGTGTTTCAAATCGCTGAGTAAAAACATGAAATACAAGTGCTACACAGAAATCCATGTCAGGGCATCTCCAGACAGTTTAAGTTTTCTCTTTTGTGATATATAGCAATACTAGTGTCCAACATGTGTCTTACAATACAGATGGTAACGTTTGAAATCTCTAAGTGAAAATGTGAACTACTAGTCTAAAATCTGTGTCAGGAAATTTTTTTGTGAAAAATAGCAATACTAGTGTGAAACGTGTATCTTATGATAAAGAGGATAGCGTTTGAACTTAAGTGAAAATGTAAAATACTAGAACTAAATCTGTGTCAGGGCATCTCTAGGCAGTTTTATTTTTTTTTGTTTTGCAATATATAGTAATACAGAATACAAGTGTGCAAACTATGTCTTAAAATACAGAGGGTAGCATTTCAAATTGCGAAAACATGAAATACATGGAAATACAAGATGAAAATCCATGTCAGGTTATCTCCAAACAGATCAAGGTGTCACGCGAGGTCGGCGTCACGCTCCCTCTGCACGACATCGCCGGACCTCTCCGCCCCCCTAGAGACGAGCAATAGGGAATTGAAGTGCTGGTCTTGTCAGCCAGCACTTCATGAGTTAATTCTCTGTTTGGGTTTAGCCATGTGGTGCTGATCACACCACATGGCTACTTTACATATTGTTTGGACAGCTTGCTCCGCCTCAGGTCATGTGATGCTGGCCACATCACATGATCCTGGGCGGGCTATTTAAAGATGGCAACTGCCTCACTCAGATGCCTGTGATTAGTCTTCTGAGATCAGTGCTGTGTGTTGGACCTTGCTGTTGATTATTGGTATATTGGATTTTGGCTTCGGACTTAGACTACGCTTTTGCAATTCCCCTCGGTATTTGATGTGACCTCCTGTTCTTGACTTGGCTTGCTGACTATTCTGCTATTGTGTTTGTTCTGTCTGTGTTCGTCTTTCCCTGTGTTCCCTTCCCTGTGCACGTACTCAGCATAGGGACTGTCTCCAAGTCACGGTTTTGCCGCCTAGGGCATCTACTGTGAGTAGGCAGGGAGAGAGGTGGGGTTCAGACAGGGCACACTATCCCTTGTTTCCCTGTCGTGACAGAATCACAGGCCGTACCTATGGAGCCGTTGCGAGTACTCACGGACCAGATGAGTAACATGGCTCAGATGATCCAGGATTTGGCCGAGAGACTCCAACATCAGGAGCAGCTGCGGACAGCACCCGCAGTCGTTCCCTCCATGCCAAACCCCAATATTGAACCCCATGTAAAATTGCCCGATCGGTTTTCTGGGGACCGAAGGACTTTCCGTTCCTTTAAGGAAAGTTGTAAATTATATTTCCGTTTACGCTCACACTCCTCGGGTTCTGAGCAGCAGCGGGTAGGAATAATTATTTCCTTGCTGCAAGGTGATCCGCAGGAGTGGGCTTTCTCATTGCCACCTGACTCCCCTTGTCTATTGTCTGTGGAGGCTTTTTTCCGGGCCCTAGGTCTTTTATATGAAGAACCTGACTTGGCCGCTGTAGCTGAAACTCAGCTCAGAGACATTCGGCAGGGTAACCGTGCAGTTGAGGATTACTGTGCTGAGTTCAGAAAATGGTGTGTGTCCTCTAAATGGAATGACCCTGCTTTGAGAAGCCAGTTTAGGGTGGGACTGTCTGACCATCTGAAGGATTTACTAGTTAGTTATCCTACTCCTGACACCTTAGAGGCGACTATGACCTTAGTTATCAAACTTGACCGACGGTTTAGGGAGAGACAAAAGGAACGTTCTGTTGCCCCTCAAGTTGCCGTGTTGTCCGAAGTTCCTCTTCAGAGCCCGTCTCCTATCAAGGTCCAGGAGGAGCCTATGCAGTTGGGAGTTACTATGAGGGATCAGAGACGCCTGAGAGGGGCCTGTTTTTACTGCGGTGAGATGAACCACTGGCTCCAGCAGTGTCCGAGACTTCTGCTCTCAAAAAGGTCTGTTCCTGGAAGTAAGGTACCCCCTGCGGTGGTAAGAAAGAAAATCTTGTTACCTATTTCCATTTCTTATAACCAATTCAAGAGGTCCGGTGAAGCATTTGTGGATTCAGGTTCTGCTGCTAATTTTATTGATTATGATTTTGTGCAATCTGTGGGTGTGCCTATAATTCCTTTAAGGGAGGTAATTCAAATTATCGCACTGGATTCCACTCCATTGAATAATGGGAGAGTGGAGTTTTGTACTCCTGAGGTTGTATTAACTGTAGGAATTACCCATACCGAGACTTGTTCCTTCCTTGTATTAAAGGATTTACCTGCCGACCTTGTTTTAGGTCTGCCATGGTTACAGGACCACAACCCTGTGATCAACTGGTCGGTAGGTGAATTGGAAAAATGGGGAATGAATTGTGACAAATGTTGTAGATCAGTATTGCTGTTTGGAGGTACCACTGAGTCTCTTTCCTTGCCCAAGTATATCGGCGATTTTTCGGATGTTTTTTCCATGTCCGAGACTGAGTTCCTCCCTCCTCACCGGCAATATGATTGCGCCATCGACCTTATTGAGGGATCCAAATATCCCAAAGGTCGCATTTATAATCTCTCTACTCCTGAACGTCAGTCCATGAGGGATTATCTCAAAGAGAGTCTGGCCAAGGGTCACATCCGGCCTTCAGTTTCTCCCATGGGGGCAGGTTTTTTCTTTGTTGGTAAAAGGGATGGAGGATTGAGGCCCTGTATCGATTACAGGGAGCTCAATAAAATCACTGTTAAAAACAGATACCCATTGCCCCTTATTCCTGACTTGCTGAATCAGGTCCAGGGGGCCTGTTGGTTCACCAAGCTGGATTTGAAGGGGGCATACAACCTAATCAGGATTCGTGAGGGGGACGAATGGAAAACTGCTTTTAATACCCCGGAGGGTCATTATGAGTACTTGGTAATGCCTTTTGGGTTAAGTAACGCTCCGGCAATTTTCCAAAACTTTGTCAATGACATTTTTAGACCATTTATTGGGAAATTTGTAATTGTCTATATTGATGACATCCTGATTTTTTCTGCAGACTGGGAGAGTCACGTATCTCACACCAGGCAAGTGCTGGAGGTGTTGCGTGAAAACAAGTTGTTCGTTAAAGGGGAAAAGTGTACCTTTGGTGTTCAGGAAGTGGCCTTTTTGGGATACATTCTCACCCCTTTTTCTTTCAAAATGGACCCAGTTAAAGTACAGGCCATTGTGGATTGGGTGCGACCTTCCTCTTTGAAGGCGCTCCAGCGATTTCTGGGGTTTGCTAATTTTTATTGTAAATTTGTCAAAAATTTTTCTGTGGTAGCCAAACCCATTACGGATTTGACTCGCAAGGGGGCTGATCTGGTCAATTGGCCCCCTGCAACTATTGAGGCCTTTGAAAGGTTAAAGCAGTGTTTTATTAATGCTCCTGTGTTGGTCCAGCCTGATCAAAGTAAGCCTCTTGTAGTTGAGGTGGATGCGTCTGAGGATGGTGTGGGGGCTGTACTGTCCCAGGGGTCTTCCACCTTAACTAATCTTATGCCATGCGCCTTCTTCTCCCGCAAGTTCTCTCCTGCCGAGAGGAATTATGATATTGGGAATAGGGAGTTACTTGCAATCAAGTGGGCATTTGAGGAATGGCGTCATTTTTTAGAAGGGGCATTTCACCGCATTACGGTCCTCACGGATCATAAGAATTTAATGTTTCTAGAATCGGCTAAGTGATTGAATCCTAGACAGGCGAGGTGGGATTTGTTCTTTACTCGTTTTGATTTTTGTGTTACCTTCAGACCCGGGAGCAAGAACGTTAAGGCCGATGCCTTATCCCGAAGTTTCCAGGCGTATCAGCCTCCTGACGTCCCTCCTGAGCCCATCCTGCCAGCTGATATCATCGTGGCCGCTACCTCATCTGACCTCGCTTCTGAAATCTCGGCAGGACAACATCTTGCTCCTATTGGTACCCCCAATGACAAATTGTTTGTGCCGGCTCACTTGCGGTTGCGACTGCTGGGTGAGTACCATAATTCTGTTTTGTGTGGACATCCTGGCATCAATGCCACCAAGGAGTTGGTCTCTAGGCAGTATTGGTGGCCGTCAATCTCCAGAGATGTTCAGCTAAGGCTGATAGAAAACGTTCTAAGGGTGTGAATTTTAAGGTTGGGGATAAGGTATGGTTATCGACTAAAAATCTCAACATGAGGGTACCATCCTACAAGTTTGCACCTCGCTTCATTGGTCCTTACAGGATCACCAAGGTGATCAATCCGGTTTCTTTTAGGTTATGTTTACCCGACTCCCTTCGTGTTCATAATGTTTTTCATGTGTCTTTGCTCAAACGTTATGTTGCTCCCGTTGGTCCTGAGGAACAGTCTCCTCCTCCGGTTGAGGTAGCAGGACAAATGGAGCATGAGATTGCCAGAATTGTGGATGTGAGAAGGGTCCGGAATTCCTTCCAGTACCTCGTACATTGGAAGGGGTTCGGGCCTGAGGACAGGTCTTGGGTACCGTTGACCAGGATGCATGCAGACTCGCTCATCCGAAAGTTCCATCTGCAGCATCCCGATAAGCCTGCTCCCGCTGGTAAGGGTCCGGTGGCCCCTCGTGAAGGGGGGGGTACTGTCACGCGAGGTCGGCGTCACGCTCCCTCTGCACGACATCGCCGGACCTCTCCGCCCCCTAGAGACGAGCAATAGGGAATTGAAGTGCTGGTCTTGTCAGCCAGCACTTCATGAGTTAATTCTCTGTTTGGGTTTAGCCATGTGGTGCTGATCACACCACATGGCTACTTTACATATTATTTGGACAGCTTGCTCCGCCTCAGGTCATGTGATGCTGGCCACATCACATGATCCTGGGCGGGCTATTTAAAGATGGCAACTGCCTCACTCAGATGCCTGTGATTAGTCTTCTGAGATCAGTGCTGTGTGTTGGACCTTGCTGTTGATTATTGGTATATTGGATTTTGGCTTCGGACTTAGACTACGCTTTTGCAATTCCCCTCGGTATTTGATGTGACCTCCTGTTCTTGACTTGGCTTGCTGACTATTCTGCTATTGTGTTTGTTCTGTCTGTGTTCGTCTTTCCCTGTGTTCCCTTCCCTGTGCACGTACTCAGCATAGGGACTGTCTCCAAGTTACGGTTTTGCCGCCTAGGGCATCTACTGTAAGTAGGCAGGGAGAGAGGTGGGGTTCAGACAGGGCACACTATCCCTTGTTTCCCTGTCGTGACACAAGGTTTGGTTTTTTTTTTGTTTTTTTTGCAATATATTGCAATATAAGTGTGCTATGTGTGTTTTAAAATTTTACAATCCAAAGGCTAGCATTTTAAATCTTTAACTGAAAACACATGACATACTAGTCTTAAATCTGTGTCAAGGCATCTACAGACAGTTCAAGTGTTCAATTGAGGTGGGGTTAATAATCTCATAATAGGCTGACGTGTTTCACTAGAGAAAGATTTTTTCAGAATCTGCTTATTTGAACATACATAAGACATTAAACTCAGATCTGTTAGCGGCACCTATACTGCATTATATCTAAAGGCAATTGACAGTAGCAGAGTCTTCAGAGTGCTTGTGGAAAGGGGAAAACATTTTATTGCAAATCTTCCATACTTTTTTTAATGACTACATTAGGCACAAAAATGTCATGAATACGGAAGGGTTCCAAATGAAAGACCAAGGGCCGGGCATTGTCTTCCCAGATCCAGAATGTGGATAGCAGCATCACCAGCAATCTGGTCAGAAGTAGTATTAGTAGGTGGCAGTTGTCCCTGGCTTTGGAATGGTGCACCATTATCATTGAGTAGAAAGCGAATGAGATTGTGGATTGGATGGCTCACTCCTTCTCTCAGTCACAGCAGGATGATGTGGAGGTGACTTGTCTGAAAACATGCCTTGGAGCCGGGGGTCACAGCATTACTCCTGCTCCTCCTCCTTGCAGCTCCAGAGAAGGCTTTCACTGGAATCCTTCCCATGCATACCCCATGCATAGCTATATTGGTGGTGGTAATAGTGTCACCTGTAGCCACAGTATTGGCATTGGGGGCAGTGACAGTAGCAATTAGAGCAAAAGCAGAACAATGGAGGGGGGCCAAGGAGCCCACTATGATATCTCACAGTCTGATAAAAGTGGCTGGGAGGTTGAGGACTCAGATGATAATTGTGTGTTGGACAGAACCTGGGAGCTGGATAGATGTGATGAGGAAGAAGCAACATCAGATGTGGGTGGTGACAGCAGTAGCAACAAAGAGCAGAGACGACATACCTCCCTAAGAACTAACTTGGGCATATCTTCTTTGGGATCTGGTGATGCCGCTGACACTATGGGTCGGTTAGGCCCAAAACATGCCAAAGCTAAGCGAAGCTTGCTGCCTCTAGCTCTGCTGAGGCCATCTGGCAGTTTTGTTCCACACTGCTGGAAGACAGAAGCATGGCCTTGTGTAATCTCTGCAAGAATTCAATAATTTATGGGCAACCAAACACAAATATAGACACCACAGCTCTATTTAACCACAAGATGCGGCACTACCCTATCCCTTGGGCAAAAAAGGTGGCAGCCAACTTTTGCAACAAGATTTTCCTCATTCTCTTGGTCTTCCTTGTGGCAGCCAGGCCACACCCATAGGCAGTAAAGTGTCTTTCACATTGTTGTCCTCACTTTCTGCCTCACCCTCTCAGACTCCTCCTGAGCTCCATCATGTGTGGACTGGAAATAGTTTTACACGCCCAGCAATCCACTGGTGCGCAAACTTAATTCCCACCTGGCCAAGTTGCTGGTGGTACAGTCGCTGACTAGCCATTTACTAGAGTCTGTTATAGGGAGCTGATGGCATATGCTCAGTCTCGCTGCCTGTACTCTCACATGGCGGAGAACGTGGGCTGCACATCACAATTGTTGCTGTGCGACAAGGTTCACACGCTGTTATGGGCAGGGACAGTGTATGTCTTTCACAGACCACTGGGTCAATGTTTTTCGCAGCAGCAGTGAACAAGTACCCTAGCAACAAGGCAAGGTCCTTTTGACCACACAAGGCACTTTTCCACCACCTCTTTCTCCATGGACATGTT
>ONZH01028265.1:0-71027 GCA_900303285.1 Rhinella marina
TTTTTCCAAATCCATTCCGGCTGTTGTCACCACCACACACGCTAGCCCAGGGGGCACTCCTCTGGCTCTTCCAGCGAAACCTCCTTCCCCCCAGCCTGCCCCCCACCTACAGGCCCTCTCTCCAAACTATTTACCCGGATAGGGGACGTATTAGATATTGTACTGATTTTTTTTAGTTCTTCTTTTAATTGCCTCCTGCGATAGACGGGAATTGAACCCAGGTCAACTGCTTGGGAAGCAGCTATGCTCACCACTTTACCACCAACAGCCACAGCAACTGATAAAAACAGATACTAAACTTGATGTCAGCTGCAGTGCCAGCATGAGCAGTGGTGTCACCTGCAGGCGGTGATGGACCTTTGTTGCACCTAGTTGGGTGCTTCCCTAACATGTGATGGGTATTTGCCTCGCCTTTCTTGGTCTGGGTGAGCACAATTGCCATGAGGGTAACCACCAGGCTGTTGCCTGAGAATTTGGGGTAATGGTGGGATTAGGCAGCCTCAGAGGCATCCATGCATGCTGCCCCTGCTGTTTCCTGTCCATTTCCGTAGTGTTTCCATCATTTTCTGAGGCTTCCAGGTTTTCACCCAGCCTTCCCTAGGCAGAGCCTTGGTCCCCTGCAAAAAATGCTCGAGTCTCCCATTGACTTCAATGGGGTTCGTTATTCGAAACGAGCACTCGAGCATCGGGAAAAGTTCGACTCGAATAACGAGCACCCGAGCATTTTAGTGCTCGCTCATCTCTATTCCTGAAGAATTATCCTGATATGTCAGAGCTGCTGCAGAAAGTGAGGGCTGTCTGTGCGCGCTTTCGGTGTTCTCACCCTGCGCTGCAGCTTAACTTCGGCCTTCCCACCCATCGCCTCATATGCATTGTACCCACAAGGTGGAACTCCACCTTGGACATGCTGGAGAGACTGTGCGAGCAGCCAGGCGATAGTAAAATTCAGCTGCAGCACGCACGGGTGGGTTGCTCTGCGGAACAGCACCATTTCACCACCGAGTGGGCCTCCATGTAGGACTTGTGTTCTATGTTGCGCTGCTTTCAGTACTCCACAAACATGGCCAGTGCCAATGACGCAGTCCTCAGCTATCCCATTTCTTGTCTCCTTGAAAAAACGCTTTGGGCGATGATGGATGACGGTGTGGCACAGGAGGAAGAGGAGGAGAAAGAGGGATCATTCCCATGGTCATCAAGCCAGTCGTTCACAGGTGGCTCAAAGGGTGGGTTCCTGTACCAACAGCGGCTAGGTACACAACTGTTCACCAGGGCAAGTTTTGAAGGATGAGGAGTACAAACTGGCCCATAAAGTGGTCCTGCAGCAAGTTGAAGAATCTTCTCCCCTTTGCAGTTGAGGCAGAACCATGACCCCAGTCAATGTCTGGAAAGTTAAGGGGTTTTCTCACTTCAGTAAGCTGCATTTATCATGTAGAGAAAGTTAATACAAGGCACTTACTAATGTATTGTGATTGTCCACATTGCCTCCTCTGCTGGCTGGATTCATTTTTCCATCACATTATACACTGCTCGTCTCTAAGGTTACAGGCCACCCTGCAATCCATCAGTGGTTGTCGTGCTTAAAAACTACAGGAAAAAGCATTAGCCAATGTGTGCTCTCATGGTCCCGGCCACCAGAAAGGCTGACGCTATCTCCTATAGTGTGCAAGCATGACCAAAACTGATGGATTGCAGGGTGGTCGTAACCATGGAAACGAGTAGTGTATAATGTGATGGAAAAATGAATCCAGCCAGCAAAGGAGGCAACATGGAAAATAACAATACATTAGTAAGTGGCTTGTATTAAATTTCTCTACATAATACATGCCACTTACTTAAGTGCGACAACCCCTTTAAAATCTCCCATTATAACCACTGTACCAGCCTTTGCAGCCCACTCTATTTGGTTATATAGTTGAACTTCTGTCTCCTCTGTGATGTTAGGGGGACTGTGTATTACACCAAGTATTATTTTTTCAGTGTTTATATCCCTTTGTAATTCCACCCATAAGGTTTCAATATCCTCACCATCCTCACCCACGATTGCCTCTTTCACACTCGCCTTCATATCATTCCTGACATACAGCCACACGCCACCGCATTTTTTATTTACCCTGTCTTTACTAAATAGTGTAAAACACTGAATATTAACAGCCCAGTCATGCAGAGTCCAACCATGTCTGTCGCCAGTCATTCATAACGGAATGTGAAGCCAAGTTAACAAGCTGATGGTGTGCACGCTAAACTCCCATCTGGCCAAGTTGTTGGCGGTGCAGTTGCTACCATATCACTTAGTGGATTTTGTTGCCTTTAAGAAACTGATGCCATGCTCGTAGCTTATATGGAAGATACCTAGCCATCATTATTTCTCTAAAAAAGCCCTCCCTGATATCTGGAGCAGCTGTTGTAGGAAGAGATAGTACATGTATTTCTCGGTCCCCTAGGTTCAATGTTTTAGACAGCTTCGATGATGCAGCAGCATAGCAATGAGGCCAGGTGCTGTTGAAACCTTGTTTGTGTCGGTTTGTCTCCCACAATGATCCTCCTCCTCCATGTCCTCATGAATGGACATCCTCCCTTCTCTGACAGAAACAGAGTGTTGCTTCCACTGCCCTTTCTCCTATGTGTAAACTAAAGCAGTGCCATGGTGTCTTGAATACATTTGCCCTAGTCGCAAGCATGTTGCATATTTGGAAGCCCAGGTCTTCGATCTAAATAGGCAGCATACAATAGGGGCATTGCAGACCTGGAGAGAGGCTTAGACTTCACTGTGCAGGCACTGGCTTGGGTCAGTGAAATTGAGGTGGGTGAAGGAGGGCAAGAACAGGGCTATCGGGTCAATAGTTGGGTTATTGAAGGAAGAGGAGGTAGAGGGAAAAGTGCCAGGGAGGCATAAAGTGGTCCTGCAGCAAGTTGAGAAATCTTCTCCCCTTTGCAGTTGAGGCAGAACCATGACCACAGTTAATGTCTGGAAAGTTAAAGGGATTATCTCACTTCAGTAAGTTGCATTTATCATGTAGAGAAAGTTAATACAAGGTACTTACTAATGTATTGTGATTGTCCACATTGCCTCCTCTGCTGGCTGGATTCATTTTTCCATAACATTATACACTGTTCATTGCCATGGTTACAGACCACCCTGCAATCCATCAGTGGTTGTCGTGCTTGAAAACTATAGGAAAAAGCATTAGCCTATATGTGCTCCCATGGTCCTGGCCACTAGATAGGCTGACGCTTTCTCCTACAGTGTGCAAACAGGACCACCACTGATGAATTGCAGGGTGGTTGTAACCATGGAAACGAGCAGTGTATAATGTGATGTAAAAATGAATCCAGCCAGCAAAGCAGGGAATATGGAAAAAAACAATACATTAGTAAGTGGCTTGTATTAAATTTCTCTACATGATACATGCCACTTACTGAAGTGAGACAACCCCTTTAAAATCTCTCATTAAAACGCTGAATATTAACAGCCCAGACATGTAGAGTCCAACCATGTCTCAGCCACACCAACTATATCTATTTGTTCCTCTAGTACCATAGCCACCAGCTCCCCCGATTTGCTAGCTAGACTTCTGGAATTTTTAAAATACATTTTAAATTACTATTACCTGTAAAGTGAATATCTGAGATTTTTGGGTACATTGGTTCATGTTTGTATTTAACAGGTCCATGTTACCAAGGGCTCTGTTTTTTTATCAGTGTACAGTTCTGCCCAGTCTTCCCCTGCTTTCCTCACTAATCCCAGCCCTCACTAAATCTCCACTGTCCCCCCTATCTCCCACTCTTTATCTACCCTCTTATTCGTATTATATAAATGGTAAAAAGTATAAATCTGAAGGTGTTGGCCCCTTACAGAGTAATGAGGGGGGAGTTGCAGAGAGTGATGAGGAGAAAGCAAAGCTATTATAGGGGTATTCCCATCTCAGACAATGTGGGCATATCACTAGGATATGCCCCCATTGTCTGATAGGTGCGGGTCCCACCGCTGGAGCAGCCACTGCTCCCATTTATCACTATGGAGCCGATGGAAATAGCAGAGTTTGCAGTGTGCCCTCTGTTCATTTCCCCGCTACGTTCTCAATACAGGTGCGGGACCCAGTGGTAAACCTGCACCTATCAGACAATGGGGGCATATCATATGTCTAAGATGGGAATAACCCTTTAAATATTTCTCCACTGTATTCACTGAGGAAAATAAAATAAAGTGAGATGAAATGCAGAATATAAAAGTAAATTCCCCATTAAAAGTGCCCTGTCCGAACCAGGAAGAAGTACAGCAGAGTCTTAAAAAGATTAAAATAGACAAATCGCCAGGACCAGATGGCATACACCCCCGTATCCTAAGAGAATTAAGTAATGTCATAGCCAGACCCTTATTTCTTATATTTAAGGACTCTGACTACTGACAGGGAGTGTTCCACAGGATTGGCACATAGCAAATGTGGTGCCAATATTCAAAAAGGGTCCAAAAACAGAGCATGGAAACTATAGGCCGGTAAGTATAACATTGTGGGTAAACTGTTTGAAGATTTTCTAAGAGATCTATCTTGGAGTACCTCAATGAAAATAGGCAAATAACGCAATATCAGCATGGCTTCATGAGGGATCGGTCATGTCAAACTAATTTAATCAGTTTCTATGAGGAGGTAAGCTCTACACTTGACCGCGGCAAATCAATGGATGTTGTATATATAAAAAAGTATGTTGTATGTATAAAAAAGTTTAAATGATCCAATAAATTTCGTTCTACTTCACAAATGTAACCTACTTGTCGTTGATTCTTCACCAAAAATTTAAAATGTTATATCTTTTTGTTTGAAGCCTGAAATGTGGCAAAAGTTCCAGGGGGCCAAATACTTTCACAAGGCACTGTAACTGGCTCAGTGATAGAAAACAGAGGGTAGTTATTAACGGTACACACTTAGATTGGGTCACCGTCACTAGTAGGGTACCACAGGCGTCAGTATTGGGCTCTATTCTCTTCAATATATTTATTAATGATCTTGTAGAAAGCTTGTACAGTAAAATATAAATTTTTGTAGATTACACTAAACTGTGTAATGTAATTAATACAGAAGAGGGCAGTACACTACTACAGATGGATCTGGATAGATTGGAGGTTTGGGCATAGAAGTGGCAGATGAGGTTTAACACTGACAAATGTAAGGTTATGCACATAGGAAGGAATAATGCAAGTCACCAGTATATACTAAATGGTAAAACATTAGGTAACACTGACATGGAAAAGGACCTAGGAATTTTAAAGAACAGCAAACTAAGCTGCAGAAACCAGTGTCTTGACAGCTGTTGCTAAGGCCAATAAGATAATCGGTTGCATCATAAGAGGCATAGATGCCCTTGATTAGATCATAGTCCTGCCACTTACAAATCACTAGTCAGACCACACATTGAGTACTGTGTACAGTTCTGGGCTCCTGTGAACAAGGCAGACATACTGTAGCAAATCTGGAGAGAGTTCAGAGGAGGACAACTAAAGTAATAACTGGAATGAGTGGACTACAGTAACCTGAAAGATAATCAAAATTAGGGTTATTCACTTTAGAAAAAAGACGACTGAGGGGAGATCTAATAACTATGTATAAATATATCAGGGGTCAGTACAGAGATCCCTCCCATCATCTATTTATCCCCAGGACTGTGACTATGATTAGGGGAAATCCTGTGCATCTGGAGGAAAGAAGGTTTGTACACAAACATAGAAGAGGATTCTTTACGGTAAGAGCAGTAAGAATATGGAACTCTCTGCCTGAGGAGGTTGTGATGGTGAGTTCACTAAAAGAGTTCAAGAGGGGCCTGGATGTATTTCTGGAGTGTAATAATATTACAGGTTATAGTTACTAGAGAGGGGTCGTTGATCCAAGGAGTTATTCTGATTGCCTGATTGGAGTCAGGAAGGAAAATTGGCTTCTACTTCACAGCGGTTTTTTATTTGCCTTCCTTTGGATCAACTTGCGAGATGACAGGCCGAGTTGGATGGACTTATGTATTTATTCGGCCATATAAACTATGTTACTATGTTACTCCCCTCCCTCCCCCCAGATCCTAGTTTAAAAGCTGCCTCCAGAGCAGCTTAACCCTCCCCATTAAGGTGCAGCCCATCCCAACCATAGAGACTGTAGCTGACAGAGAAGTCAGCCCTGTTCTCCATGAACCTAAACCCTTCCTTCCTGCATCAGCTTCTGAGCCACTTAGCTAACTCCCTAAGCTTCTGTTGTCTCTCTAGTGACGCTCGTGGCACTGGTAGTATTTCTGAAAACACTTCCTTGAAGGTCCTGGACTTGAGCTTCTCTCCTAGTTCCCTAAAATTATTTTTAAGGACCTTCCATCTCCCCCTGTCTTTGTCATTGGTGCCGATGTGTACCATGACTGCCTGGTCAGCCCACCCAGCAATCTGTCAATCCGATCCGTAATATCCTGAACCCGAGCACCTGGAAGACAACAGTGTTCAGCATCCCTGGTCTCCGCAACCCTGTCTTTCCGCCTAATAATAGAGTCACCTACCACCAGCCCTGACCTTTGCTGCACTCCTTTTCCCATCCTTCCTACAGCAGCCATCCTCCTGGTTTCTAGCAGAAATGCCATGCTGCAGTGTTTGCTGGCCCTGGGCTTTCATCCCTAATATCAGTTATACAGGCATATGTACTAGGATGTTCCAGCTCAGGACTAGCCTCCCCTTCTTCCTACAATAACCCAACTATTGACCCGATAGCCCTGTTCTTGCCCTCCTCCACCCAACTCCATTTCACTGACCCAAACCAGTACCTGCACAGTGAAGTCTAAGCCTCTCTCCAGGTCTGCAATGCCCCTATTGCAAGCTGCCTATTTAGATCGAAGACCTGGGCTTCCAAATATGCAACATGCTTGTGTCTAGGGCAAATGTATTGAAGACACCATGGCACTGCTTTAGTTTACACACAGGAGAAAGGGGGGGTGGAAGAAACACTCTGCTCTGTTTCTGTCAGAGAAGGGAGGATGTCCATATGTGAGGACATGGAGGGGGGGATCATTGTGGGAAACAAACCGACACAAACGAGAAGGTTTCAACAGCACCTGGCCTCATTGCTGTGGTGCTGCATCATCGAAGCAGTCTAAAACATTGACCCAGTAGACTGAGAAATACATGTACTATCTCTTCCTACAACAGCTGCTCCAGATATCAAGGAGGCCTTTTTTAGGGAAATAATGATGGCTAGGTATCTTCCATATAAGCTACGCGCATGGCATCAGTTTCTTAAAGGCAACAAAATCCACTAAGTGATATGGTAGCAACTGCAGCGCCAACAACTTGGCCAGGTGGGAGTTTAGCGTGCACACCATCAGATTGTTAACTTGGCTTCATGTTCCGCTATGGATGACTGGTGACAGAGTGAAGGAGTAGTCTGAGTGGGAGAAGCAGTAACTGATGATGAGGACATCGACACTGTACTGCTTGTGGATGTGGCCAGGCTGCCACAAAGAAGACCGAAAGAATGAGTTTTTTTCCGATTGCTGGCTAGCTATATTTTCCCACGGGATCTGGTGATGCTGCCTCATGTGTTGCAATGCCCATGAGTAATTTTAATCCTGCAGATCTTGCACGTGGCTGTGGCTTTGTCTGCAGCCACCATGGTGAACAGCTTCCATATGGGAGATGCACACACTTCCATCTAGCATGTTTTGGGCCTGCACCAATAGCCTGTATCAGCAGCATCACTAGTTCCTGTGCAGGCCACAATAGAAGCATATCTGGAACTAGCAGTTTTTTTATTGGCTATGTTGGCCTTCTTTGATGTCAGCTTCTCCTACACACCCAGATTGCCTCCCAGGTCCTTTTTTAACACACAATCATCATAATAGTCCTAAATCTTCCCAGAACTTTTATCAGACTGTGATTTGCATTTGCCACAGCTACCACTGCCCATACCACCACCACTGTGGCTACAAATGCCAGTACTACTACCACCTCCCCAACACAGCTATGCATTGGGTCCCCCATCACTCGAATCTCCTGAACAAATCGTCAAAACTTTGGATTTATTTGGCAAAAGTATTTTGGTGAAATTCGTGATGAATCTGATTAATTTACATACCTCCCAAGGGACAATTCCTCTTTCTGACTCAAGTCCCATTTTGCTCCTTATCTTGTCCACCTTATTTTGTGCCTTCATGAGATGCTCCAATGCTCTTGTCAGGCGGGCTGCCTGGGTGAAATTAAGGGTATGTCCGGGTTCAGCTCTGAAGCCGGACAATTCCTTTAACATCGCTGTGTTCATTTTTCAGTATAAATTACATGATCATTTTACTCAGTGGTTCAGTACAATTACAATACCAAACACATAGGGGGTCATTTATCAACCTGAAATACAGCTAGCTTTTGCGTATTTCTTAGTTGTGCTGCAATCTGCGACTTTTTCCTGCTCACGCCAGGTTTAAAAAAGTGGGCGAAGCATGGGTGGGGAAGGGGACAGGCCGGTTGATCTGTCTGATTCATAATTTTCTACGCCTGTTTTAGGCATAGAAAATGGTCTAAATGTGAAACAGCTTGGAAGCTGTCTTACATTTAGAAGTGGCACTGGATCTTGGAGTACCTCAATGAAAAACTATAAGGAAAAAAATAGAATATGTAAAAGACAAATAAAAACTGCCAAACTAGAGACCGAGAGATTAATCGCCAAAGAAAGTAAAACTAACCCTAAAATGTTCTTTAATTATATAAATGGTAAAAAGTATAAACCTGAAGGTGTCGGCCCCTTACAGAGTAATGAGGGGGGAGTTGCAGAGAGTGATGAGGAGAAAGCAAAGCTACTAAATATCTTTTTCTCCACTGTATTCACTGAGGAAAATAAACTGTCAGATGAAATGCAGAATATAAAAGTAAATTCCCCATTAAAAGTGCCCTGTCTGACCCAGGAGGAAGTAGAGCTGCGTCTTAAAAAGATTAAAATAGACAAATCGCCAGGACCGGATTGCATACACCCCCGTATCCTAAGAGAATTAAGTAATGTCATCGCCAGACCCTTATTTCTGATATTTAAGGACTCTATACTGACAGGGAGTGTTCCACAGGATTGGCGCATAGCAAATGTGGTTCCAATATTCAAAAAGGGTCCAAAAACAGAGCCCGGGAACTATAGGCCGGTAAGTTTAACATCTGTCGTGGGTAAACTGTTTGAGGGTTTTCTAAGAGATGCTATCTTGGAGTACCTCAATGAAAATAAGCAAATTACTCCATATCAGCATGGCTTCATGAGGGATCAGTCATGTCAAACCAATTTAATCAGTTTCTATGAGGAGGTAAGTTCTAGACTAGACCGCAGCGAATCAATGGATGTCGTATATCTGGACTTCTCCAAAGCATTTGACACTGTACCACATAAAAGGTTAGTATATAAGATGAGAATGCTTGGCCTGGGAGAAAATGTCTGTATGTGGGTAAGTAACTGGCTCAGTGATAGAAAACAGAGGGTGGTTATTAACGGTACATACTCAGATTGGGTCACTGTCACTAGTGGGGTACCACAGGGGTCAGTATTGGGCCCTATTCTCTTCAATATATTTATTAATGATCTTGTAGAAGGCTTGCACAGTAAAATATCAATTTTTGCAGATGACACTAAACTGTGTAAAGTAATTAACACAGAAGAGGACAGTACACTGCTACAGATGGATCTGGATAGACTGGAGGCTTGGGCAGAGAAGTGGCAGATGAGGTTTAACACTGACAAATGTAAAGTTATGCATATGGGAAGGAATAATGCAAGTCACCAGTACATACTAAATGGTAAAATATTGGTTAACTCTGACATAGAAAAGGACCTAGGAATTTTAGTGAACAGAAATCTAAGCTGCAGAAACCAGTGTCAGACAGCTGCTATCAAGGCCAATAAGATAATGGGCTGCATCAAAAGAGGCATAGATGCTCGTGATGAGAACATAGTCCTGCCACTTTACAAATCACTAGTCAGACCACACATGGAATACTGTGTACAGTTCTGGGCTCCTGTGAACAAGGCAGACATAGCAGAGCTAGAGAGGGTTCAGAGGAGGGCAACTAAAGTAATAACTGGAATGGGTGGACTACAGTACCCAGAAAGATTATCAAAATTAGGCTTATTCACTTTAGAAAAAAGACGACTGAGGGGAGATCTAATAACTATGTATAAATATATCAGAGGTCAGTACAGAGATCTCTCCCACGATCTATTTATCCCGAGGACTGTGACTGTGACGAGGGGACATCCTCTGCGTCTGGAGGAAAGAAGGTTTGTACACAAACATAGAAGAGGATTCTTTACGGTAAGAGCAGTGAGACTATGGAACTCTCTGCCTCAGGAGGTGGTGATGGTAAGTTCACTAAAAGAGTTCAAGAGGGGCCTGGATGTATTTTTGGAGGGTAATAATATTACAGGTTATAGTTACTAGAGAGGGGTTGTTGATCCAGGGAGTAATTCTGATTGCCTGATTGGAGTCGGGAAGGAATTTTTTTCCCTAAAGTGGGGAAAACTGGCTTCTACCTCACAGGGTTTTTTTGCCTTCCTCTGGATCAACTTGTAGGAAAACAGGCCAAACTGGATGGACAGATGTCTTTTTTTCGGCCTTATAAACTATGTTACTATGGATGCGCAGAAGTTCTGGAGAGGCTGGCACCTCTTGATATCTTTGGTGATTTAATGCCAGTGCAGGGGCTTTATTAAGAAAGGTGTCAAATGCTGGTCTTAATAAATGACCCCCATTGGGTTTTTTTTACATTTTACTACTTTTCCATAATAAAACCCCTTTTTTTAAAAAAAAAAATAAAAAAGAAGAAGAAAATGTTTTTTGAATTGCTACCTCCCAAGACCCATAACTTCCAGGACACCTTGTAGTTTTTGTTGGTAGCAATTTGGCGTGTATGACACAGTTTGATCTCTTTATTCAGTTTTTTTACAGTGTCCACTGTACAGGATATATTGCAAGATAATGGTGTAGGGTAGGTCGTTATGCATGTGGAGATACCAAATATGTGGAGGAGATTTTATTTTTGCTATTTTTTCCATTGAAAGGCATTTTTTTTCCACTGGGAAAAGGTATGTGTTTTTTTTACTTTAATATTTTTCTTTAATAAAACTTTTTTTTAGTTTATTTTGTAACTATTTAATAGTCCCAGCAAGGGGACTATAATAGGTGATTGTTTCTATTCATGTCAATACACTATTCATGTAGTGCAATGTATTTTACTGTCAGTGCTATACTGACATTCACCACTCACTCTCTGTACAGCCTGCTGGGACACGCCTTCACCCGGGCCGCCTGCACTGACATCGGGACCTCACAATCTCATTCTCAGTGGAAGTCCACTCCCTCTGTAACCACTTACATGCCATGGGGGCTATTGCCCTTGACATTTAAGGAATTAAATGGCATGGATCTGCGCTTCTGCCAGTCCGAGCCGTTAGAGCAGGAGTGTGGCTCTCACATGAGAGTGTAGAAACACAAAAAATAAAACAACAGGGTGAAATAATAACTTGTGAAGGGAGACTTCTCAAGAAATGAGATCGGAGATGGCGCCAAGGAGGTATAACCGAAGGAATAGAATTTCTAAAATGCGAGGTCTAATAGTTGTGTGTATATGTATATATATATATATATATATATATATATATATATATATATATATATATACACACACACACCTTTCCTTAACGGTGAAGGACTATAGTAATAATAGTGATAAAGCTAATGGGACAGGGGCGGCTGCTCAGTTCCAGAAGCCTAGGTCCCAGCATAACATACATATAGTCTCTATGAGATATACCCAAAGGAAAATCTTTTAGGTGTCTGCAGAGAAATAAAAAGAGAACGAGCGCCAGGGTAGTCCCGTAAATCTGGCTATTGGATTATTATATGGATTTGGTGATCAATCGAGTAATAATTGGCATCCAAATATATACGTGTCATATTTAAAATGAGATCATCAATAAAAAGTGTATTAAAATCTGTGTGTACCAAAGGTATTGTGTTTACTTACTTCACTGGGGAGGGCCCTGAAGGATAAAGCTCAAGACTCTGACAGGTCCACCTCCCCCACCGAGATCGCTTGTAGTGTATCAAATATTGATGTCAGCCTCAGTCGTCAGCATCTTCATCAATAATCTTTTTATTATGGAAATCTCAACGCATTTTGGAGGTTAAAAAATAAATCCCCCTTCTTCAGGAGCACAAAAAATTATACATACACATAGAACATACAAACAAAGCATCTATACACTTACTGGTTGTTGTCCCTTTAAATAGTGTGCTTTTCCCGCCTAAAAACAGCTGGTAAGGCTGGGCTAAAGTGATGCGATCCACACTGGAACGCAAACCACTTCCTGTGCATCTTCTATTTAGAATATAAATAAAAAACTGCATATTCTGGTTAAATAAATATTGTTATAAGCTCAAGATTACATTGGTGGTAGTGAGATAGGCTGTCTATAAAAATATAGATCGGTTTTGGGGGGCAAAGCAGGCGCTAGATGGCATTTTAGTCCGGTGATACGCGTGTGGAACGCAAAAGCGTTCCACCTCGGGATACCGGAAGTGGCTGGCCCGATACCAGAAGTTAGGGGTGGAAGCCTTTGTGCTCCACACTGCCGGTGTTCTCTTACTTCAAATGAATGTGGAACGCACCTACGTTCATTGTATTCATATCCATTTTATTATGAACTGTTTTCTTCAACACTTACCACCCTTACTTACACCTCCACTGCATTCTTTTCACAAAGAAATCTTGCTAATTTCATTAACATTCATTCATGAACTCTGGAATCTGTGGACAGTGTACAACAAACCCTCCTACATGCGCAACTTCTTTCTTTCATGCTCTCTTCACCTGATGGCCCTCATTGAAACTTGGATTCAGCAAGCTGACAATCTTATGATGGCTTCCATTTTTCTCATACCCCCAGACCTAAAAACAGACATGGTGGTGGAGTCGGCATACTTCTTTTTCCACAATGCACCTTCCAGGTCTTTAGCCCAATACGATCACTAACATTTCCAGCTTTTATAGTCTACACTCTCAGATTCTACCACCAGCCCTCCAGCTCACCTACCCAGTACCTGGATAACTTTGCTGCCTGGTTTCCCAAATTCTAGGCTTCTGAATTGCCAACTCTCATTATGGGTGACAGCCATATCTTCCAATCTGAGTCACAGCATTTACATCTCTAGCATCCTCTCTTGACTTTTCACAACTTTCTAAGGCCTCATGCACACGACCGTATGTATTTTGCGGTCCGCAAAAATGGATCTGCAAAAAATACAGATGGCATCAGTGTGCATTCCGTATTTTGCGGAACAGAACAGCTGGCCTCTAATAGAACAGTACTATCCTTGTCCGTAATGCGGACAATAATAGGACTTTTTTGCAGAACGGGAAAATGGACATACGGAAATGTAATGCACACGGAGTACCTTCCGTTTTTTTGCGGACCCATTGAAATGAATGGTATTGCATACGGTCCGCAAAAAAAAACGAATGAAACACATATATGTGATTAATACAACAATACACAAAAGTATCTGAGTGATAACTAATTTAGGCCTTTATTTTTTTTTCCTTTATTTTTCTTTTACTGTCTTACTGTTTTCCTTTATTTCAGTCACCACACGTTTCCAATCAATTTTTTTCTGATGGGGCCATTTTCAAACACATATATGTGATTATTCAAACAATGCATAAAGTAGTGCACAATATTATCTGACAGGCACAAAAATGTCAGGGCTACAGGAGGGGTCCAAACTGAAGACCCAGAGCCAAAATCTGAGTAGTAACAGTACCAGAAATAGTAGTAGGCCACAGTTCTCCCTCCTGGCTTCGGAAATGTGCAACAGTATTCTTCAGGAGAAAGAGGATAAGATTGTGGATTGAATGGCCCACTCCTCCTCTCAGTCAAAGGAGGATAACCTGGGGTGACTTTGGAGTCTAACACTGTTTTGTGAAGCCAGAGGTCACAGCGTTCCTCCTCGAAGCCCCAGAGGCTTTCAGTGGAGTCGTCTTCACTGGCCCTTCATAGTGGGACATATTCATTTTTCCTAAGAAGTGGCAAGAAGACCCCACCACACCCTATGGCAGATGGTGAAGTTCAAATATGAATATGTCTCTGATCATTTGTAATCCATTGTGTTTGATTAAATTATTCTTCCCTCTGAATGAATTGAAGAATGTTTGGCAGTGTATGTGTGATCTCACGCTGGAGGTAACTAGGAGTAAGTCGCTGTGTGTCAGCCTGTATGCTCCTTCCGCAATTGCCCATACGGCATAGGTAGGTTAGCGTTAGGTCCCGTGCCACTCTGAGATACCTTGACGTGGTGCTTGGGCTCCGGTATGTTCTTGATATGAGAATATATTCGCGAAAGTCTCATTTTAACATCAGCATGAGGGTTTAGCCATATATTATCAATTGCATTTACTGTTGCAGTGCACCTTTTTCCGTGATTTGATTATATAGTTTGTCACATCCGCACAATTGTTATCTGGTGTAGGATGTTTTTGTGGTACATGTGGTCCGCTGCCGGCATCCTCCATTGTATGCATTTTTGCTGGGGATTGCTGTTAGCAACGGATCACATGTGCAAGATTTGCTCCCCCGGTTTGATATGTGCAACAGCATATGGGGTTTTGAGCACTTCTCTGCCATTTTAGACCACTTTTTTTTCCGTGATTGTGTTTGTTCACAACTAGCCACAATCAGCACTTGTGCATGTCGTATGGGCAGCTATTCCGACCCTGTCAAGACATAATTTTTGGACGCCACTTTATTATTTTTATTTTTAATCCCATAAGACCGTGTGTTGTAATATTATCTGCCCCCAATAAGGGACAATTTTTGGAAGCTTCTGAATATGAAAAAGCATAACACATGTGCCAGCGCAGTGTGTTTTTAAACACGATATATGTTAACGCCATCAAACGTGCATTTTACTCACAACTATGTGAGTCAGTGTCACTCAGACATTGTTTCCTATTGCGGTATACTGCAATCAAATCTGGTAAGGATCGCAGCCGCTGATCACAGATAAGTTTGGAGGGATGGGCGGTGGAGAGATGCTACTGTTATAGTGAAGATGACCATCGGTACTGGGTAGCTGCTATAATGAAAGTCCATCAGGTCTGGGGTAGGGAGTATCTGAGGTGAGGGTTGATGGGTCAGGGAACATATGTAATAAAAGTGACCATAAGTACTTGGGGGGGAGGGGCTGCCATTATTACTCAGAAAACCTGGGTGACATTCCATTTGGGAATTATACCTCGTACCTAGACTGGGACTTTACCCCTTTGGACCCGAGCGATTTTCCATTTTTCACTCCCTGTCCTTGACCATGTGATTTAAGGGGTTGTCCACCCTTTAGGGCATAAGTACCTGATCTACATAGGGCCCCCACTGCTATTAGGTAACCAAAATGGGGACTTAGGGATAGGGATAGGCTGACGTGGCTGTAGTTGCCCCAACTACAGCCACGTCAGCCTACCCCTTAAGCTAGACCAGATTTTAAGGGACAGAAGACTAAGACTAGAGCAGTAGTTTGGAAAAACTCGACCACTTCGATCTTTCTGACTAACCAGCCGAGAAACCAATCTGATAGGAACCTGGCTACAAAAATCTTCTCCCCCAGATGATTTTACTAAAACAATTACCGTACCTTCTCGCCTATTTTAAATATAGAAGTAAAAATTAAGTCTTATCTAAATACAAGGTACACTCGGTTAATAATATTAGATGTGAGACTATTGAGTCACTGAGAGAAGACTTCCACATAACTCTCATTACGTCCCATATGATTCATTTAAGATCTTTTCTACTCTTTAGATATTGACAACTTATCCTTTGGATAGGTCATCAGTATCAGATCGGTGTAGCATGTAGCTCAGGTCCCATTCACTTTAACCCCTTAATGACCAATGACATACTGTGTACGTCATGATGTGGTATTAGTTACCGCATCATGACGTGCACAGTACGTCATGAGATCCAAGTGTCACCACAGGTACACTTGTGGTGACACCGGCATGTAAACTGGTGTCACGGACAGCAGAGCCATCCGGGCACCCGACAGGGGACCAATCACAGTGGTCCCTGCCTTTGGATCGCTGCGATTGGTCAGTCAGATTTGACTGACCAATCGCAGCGTTCAGCAGCGCAGCTTCGATCTCCTCAGTGAGTGTTGAGGAGATCGGGGCTGCGCTGCTGAGGTAATAATGCTGCTTCCCCCCCCCCCCCTATTCAGGATGGCTGAGCGGGACCCCCCACTGTACTTCAGTGTATTTATACAGGCATCAGACCCACTGGATCTTCTATTAAAAAAAAAAAAAATTTAACATTTTCCCATATACGCACATTGAAAAGAAACATGTTTGGTATCGCCACGTCCGTAACAACCAGCTCTATAAAAATGTCACATGACCTACCCCTCAGGTGAATGCAGTAAAAATGAATAATAAAAACTGCCAAAATTACCAATTTTTAGGTTACCTTGCCACAAAAAGTATAATAATGAATGATCAAAAAATCATATGTAGCCAAAAATGGTACCAGTAAAAACGTCAACTCTTCCTGCAAAAAAAGAGCCCCTGTACAAGACGAAAAATAAAAAATATGGCGTTCAGAAAATGGAGACACAAAAACATACTTTTTTTCAAAAATGTTTTATTATGTAAAACTGAAATAATCAAAGAAAGTAGACATATTTGATATCATCGCGTCCGTAACAACCTGCTCTATAAAAATAGCACATGAACTAACCTGTCAGATGAACGTTGTAAATAACAAAAAATAAAAACGGTGCCAAAATATCCATTCTTTGGTTACCTTGCCTCACAAAAAACATAATATAGAGTGATTAAAAATCATATGTACCCCAAAATAGTACCAACAAAAGTGTCACCTTATGCCGTAGTTTCCAAAATGGGGTCACTTTTTGATTGTTTCTACTGTAGGCCGCATATGGGGGGCTTCAAATGAGACATGGTGTCTAAAAACCAAGGCAGAATTCTGCCTTCCAAAAACCATATGGCGCTCCTTTTCTTCTGCACCCTGCCATGCGCTCATACAGCAGTTTACCACCACATGTTTCTGTAAACCGCAGAATCAGGGTAATAAATATTGGAGTTTTGTTTGGCTGTTAACCCTCAATGTTTTTGGTTTTTTTTTGTTTTTTTTTTAATGGATTAAAATGGAAAATCTGCCAAACAAGTGAAATTTAGAAATGTTATCTCCATTTTCCTTTAATTCTTTTGGAATACCTAAAGGGTTAACAAAGTTTGTAAAATCAGTTTTGAGTAACTTGAGGGGTTTCCAAAATGGGATAATTTATGGGGGGTTTCTACTATGTAAGCCCTACAAAGTGACGTCAGACCTGAAATGGTCATTAAAAAGTGGGTTTTGGAAATTTTCTTAAAAATTGCTTCTAAAATTCTAAGCCTTCTAAAGGTCCCAAAAAATAAAATGACATTTACAAAATGATGCCAACATAAAGTGGACATATGGGGAATGTTAAATGATAAATATTTTATGAGGTATCACTTTCTGTTTTAAAAGTAGAGAAACTGAAATTTAGAAAATTACGAATTTTTCAAAATATTTTGTAAATTTGGGATATTTTCATAAATAAAGGTGAAATATATTGACTCAAATTTACCATTAACATAATGTATAATGTGTCACGAAAAAACAACCTCTGAATGGCTTGGATAATTAAAGGGGTTGTCTCACCTTCTGCCTTCCCGTCTTCTCTGCTGCTCTGTGGGCTTCTTTTAGAGCTGGAGCGGGGTGGGGCTTCTGCTGACTGACAGTAACCCTTGCCTCTCCATAGCTCTCTGCACACTGTTATCTCTATATATTTGTATATAGAGATAACAAAGGGTTCCAGCATGTGCGATGTCTGTCTCCTGATAAGGTTACCAGAAGACAGATACGATCGCTCTGCCAGCCACTGTAGGAAACTTTCAGGTCAGACCTGAAGCTTTCCTACAGTCATCTTTCATAAGATGACGGCAGGCACTTGCGATCTGTGTATTACAGGTCAGGGGCTATTTGTGCAAGCCCTGAACTGTTATACTATTAATCCTCTTGGCATAACTGTATAGAACAGCTTCAGGGCTGCAGCTCATGCCCTGAAGCTGTTCTTTAGAAAGAATGAGGTGGCCGGGTGCAGGAGCTGAGACAAGAACAGCTACGAGGTGGCCGGGGACGGGAGAGAATGCGCGTACACTGGCCTCTATGTATGCTCGCTCCCGCGATTCCCCGGCCACCAGAAAAGCCTCCTAGTGCGCAAGCCGGCCACCGCAAGTGCATTACAGCGGTCGCCGTAGCCCTTAGAGACGAGCAGAGTCTAAAGGAGGCTATGATGAAAGAAAACAGGGTAGAGAAGCCATATAGAAAACATTAGTACATTACTAAGTGACTGAAAATAACATCATATACACAATAACTATGACTTCATAAGGTGAGACAACCCCTTTAAAAGCATTCCTAAGTTATTATCACGTGTTGCATCCGTGTTTTTCACGGACCCAAAGACTATAATGGACGTGATGGATCCGTGAACATGGACAAACTAGAGCATGCATCCGTGCTAAAAACACTGACCCACGAACTGTGCTAAAACACTGATGTCTGAATACACACATTAAAATGAATGGGGACGTGTGCTGTCCGTGGAGAAATACGTACGGCACACATCCATAAAACACTGACGTGTGAATGAGGCTTTATGCTGTGCATGTATGGCAGATGTTGGGTTTTTAAGATGGTGCTCATTGAGAAGGTGAACAGGCTCAATAGCTGCCAAGTGCCTGCTGTTTTACACAGCAAACATCCATAGTCCATGATCAACAATAATGTTGATCCCATACTTTTAACTTTCTACCCCGGGCCAGTTTTCACCTACCTGCCCAGGCCATGTTTTGCAAATCTGACATGTGTCACTTTATGTGGTAATAACTTTGGAACACTTACTTATCCAGACCATTCTGAGATTTTCTCGTTACACATTGAAAGTGGTAAATTTGAGTAAATATATTTTTCCTTTATTTATTAAAAAAATCCCAAATTTACCAAAAAATGTGAAAAATTCACAATTTTCTAAATTTTAGAAGTTTAGAAGCCATTTTTCAACAAAATTTCCAAAACCATTTTTTTTGTGCATCAATTCAGATATAAAGTGATTTTCAGGGGCTTACATAATAGAAACCACCCATAAATGACCTCATTTTGGAAACTACAACCCTTAAATTATTCAAAACTGACGTTAAAAACTTTGTCAACCCTTTAGGTGTTCCACAAGAATAGAGGGAAAACGGAGGTGAAATTTCAAAATTTCATTTTTATGCAGATTTTTCATGTTAATCAATTTTTTTCTTGCAACACAGCAAGGGTTAGCAGCAAACTAAACCTCAGTATACATTACTCTAATTTTACAGTTTACAGAAATATCCCATATGTGGTGGTAAACTGCTCTATGGGCACTATTTTGGAGGCAGATTTTGCTAGAATGGTTTTTAGGCACCATTTTGTATTTGAAGAGACCCAGACGTACCCCTACAGTGGAAACCCTCAAAAAGTGACCCCATTTTGGAAACTACATATTTCAAAGAATATATTTAGTGGTGTACTGAGCACTGAGCCCCTAAGCGTTTTATGGAATTTGGAAACACTTGGCTATGAAAATGAAAGGTTTCTTCCAATAAAATGTTACTTTAGCCCCAAATTTCTCATTTTGACAAGGGGTAACAGGAGAAAAAGCACCCCATAATTTGGTACCCATTTTCTCCTGAATACGGCAACAATTCATATGTGGTGGTAAATTTCTGTGGGGGCACATGGCAGGTTCAGAACAGAAGGAGCGCCATATGGATTGGGTATTTTTTGAGCTTTTGTCTTATGTGGGGGCTGTTGCGGGATGAGGTGACGTTTTCATTGGTACCATTTGGCGTACATACTGTAAGACTTTTTGATCGCTAGGTATTACACTTTTTGTGAGGGAAGGTGACCAAAAAATGGCTGTTTTGGCACAGTTTTTTTTTGTTTTTTTACTGCGTTCACCTTGCGGGTGGATCATGTGATATTTTTATAGAGCCAGTCGATACAGATGCGGCGATACCTAATATGTATACTTTTCTTTTTTCCTATTTTTTTTACAATTTTTTATTAGTTAATTATGGAAAAAGAGTTTGTTTTTTTTACTTGAAACTTTTATTTTTTTTGTTATGCAAAACTTTATTTTACTTTTTTTCCACAACTTTTGGGGGTCTGATCCCCTTTACAATGCATTACAATACTTATGTATTGTAATGCATTGGCTGTAAGTGTATTACACAGTGTAATAAACTTACAGCTTCCTGCCAGGGGGCTGGATCTCACAGGCTAACAGGAAGGCATCAGGCTGCCTTCCCAGCCATCGGGTCCCCGTCACAGCAGCGGGGACCCGATGGCCTCTCCCTCCCGCTCCACACATCGCACTGACCGCAGCACATCAAAGGTTAATGTATGCGACGTCGGCGCATACAGCAGGGGTCTGGCTCCTGCACCCGCCCGATCAGCATGCCGTAGTACTACGGCGCTGGTCAGGAAGTCACTTCCGCAGTGCCGTACTATTACAGCGCTGGTCGGGAAGGGGTTAATAACTCAGGTGTTGTGGTCAATTGTGAACACAGCATCTCAGCTGTAAAATTCCATGAGAGCTGTGAACGGCTACCTCATGCTGAAATTGAGAGAGCATTCAGTTGCTATTACAGCCTTAGGCTTTTAGAAAGCTATGAGGCCTATTATAGTAAAGTCCCTATAGAGCAGTGCTCCATGGGAACACAGTGAATCTCCCATAGGCTGCAATGAATGTTAAATGATTGCAGTATATGGAAGAAATGGTTAGATGAATGCATGTTGAAAAAAGTTTTTAAAAATATAAAATAAAATATAAAAATCACTCCTTTTACGCATATTAAAAATAAACAATAAAAAAAAACATCATTAGCATTGCCACATCCCAAAATGCCCATACTACTAAATTATAAACATATTTTCATGGTTATTAAACTGGCTAACTTTAGACATGTACTAATGTCTGCTGAATGTCTGCTGAAGAGTCTTTGTCTCTTCTTTCTATACGCCTCTAGGAGCAATGGGGGCGTTGCCCCTACTCCTAGAGGCTCTGTTCTCCCTCCTCTGGCCACGTCCCCATCATGCTGATTGAATGTTCACATCATCCTGCCTGGCCCTGTCAATCAGCATGGTGAGGGCGTTGCCTGAGGGGGGACAGCATAGATGTAGGAGTAGTGACAACACGCCCATTGCTCCTAGAGGCTCATTTGCATAAAATAAAACTTTATTTTTCACAAAAACGGAAGCACACAGAAAGAAAGGACAAAGACTATTATAAGCTTCATTAGATATTAGCACATGTCTAAAGTCAGTCAGATTAACAACCATGTTCCTCACAGACGCTTATCTCTGTGCTGTGTATGTCCCTGGGGTCACTGTGGATGGCAAACATGGAACACTGGAAGGCAAACAGGGGACACTGAATGGCACAATGGGGGAAATGGATAGCACAAGGGGGCACTGGATGGCACAAAGGGTGGCAATGGATGGCACAAGGGGCACTGGATGGCAAGTAGGGGGGCACTGGATGGCAATGAAGGCACTGTGGATGCTACTAAGGGTACTGTGGAGGTCACTGTTATGGGGACACTGTGAATGTCACTGTTATGGGTCGCTGTGGATGTCACTGTTATGGGCGCTCAGTATAAGTGCACGGCTCATGCAAATGACCGGATCCGTTTTGCGGTCTGTAAGTTGCAGATCCACTAAATAAGGATATTGTCCGTGTGTCATTCCCATTTTTTTGCAGTCCCATTGAGTTCAATGGGTTTTATATCTGCATTTTGAGGACCAGAATAAGACAAGTTCTATCTCTCACAGAACTGACATACGGATGTGGAAAGCACATGGACATCATCAGTGTACTTGCCATATCCATATTTCAGTTTCCGAAAAGATAGAACATGTACTATTCTGGTCCTGATGCGGACCTCAAGCCCATAGAAGTCAATAGGACTGCAAAAAAATGTGGATTGCACATGGAAAGTATCCTTATTTAGCAGATCCGTAACTTGCAGACTGCAAAAAGGATGTGGTCATGTGCATAAGGCCCCTTTCACACGAGCATCACGGATTCAGTCCGGATGCGTTCTGGAAAACTCGCACCAATTCGCACGCAATCGCAGTCAGTTTTGACTGCGATTGCATACGTTTGTTAATTTTTTTCCGCGTGGGTGCGATGCGTATGGATGCATTTCGCAAGCGCGTGATAAAAAAACTGAACAATCTCTAAGCAACCACCAGTGAATCACGCATTGCATCCGCACGCAACTGATTCACGCAGACCCATTCACTTCAATGGGGCCAGGGCTGTGTGAAAAACGCAGAATATAGAACATGCTGTGATTTTCACGCAACGGCGAACTGATGCGTGAAAAACATCGCTCATGTGAAAAGACCCATTGAAATGAATGGGTCAGGATTCAGTGCGGATGCTAATGGTTCTCTTCACGCATTGCACCCGCGCGGAAATCTCGCCCGTGTGAAAGGGGCCTAAGGGTCTACCCCATGTTCCAAATTATTATGCAAATGATATTTATCTCTGATTTTCCTAAATGCTCAGTGCAAATGACAGTCAATATAATAAAAGTCATCACCCGTTAGAGTATACATCAAATTTTATTTAACAAACATCCCAATGATAACAGTATATTCTTCAAAAATTAAAAAAACTCAAAATGCACTGTTCCAAATTATTATGCACAGTAGAGTTTCTAAACATTGTATATGTTTTTAAGAACTGAAAATGCTCATTTGTGGAATTTGCAGCATTAGGAGGTCACATTCACTGAAATAAAAAGCTATTTAAATCCAAAACATCCTAACAAGCCAAGTTACAGATGTAGCAGCGCTAGCGATCACAGGAGAATCTCGTGAGCGCAGAACAATATCGTAAATAGAGTACACATCTGATTTGTACGCTAATGCTACGCATTGTATGCTAATGCATACGAGTTTGTATGCTAATGCAACGCATTGTACGCTAATGCGTACGCATTTGAATGCTAATGCTATGCATTGTACGCTAATGCGTACAAATTCACCTAATTAGCATACTTTTACTGCGAGTGAAAGAGGAGAAGTCGCGAATCGTTAGCAACGCTATGCGAAAACTGTGATCGCTAGCGCTGCTACATCTGTACATGTTAACATAGAAACCCTTCTTTGATATCACCTTCACAATTCTTGCATCCATTGAACTTGTGAGTTTTTGGAGAGTTTCTGCTTGAATTTCTTTGCATGATGTCAGAATAGCCTCCCAGAGCTGCTGTTTTGATGTGAACTGCCTCCCACCCTCATAGATCTTTTGCTTCATGATACTCCAAAGGTTCTCTATAGGGTTGAGGTCAGGGGAAGATGGTGGCCACACCATGAGTTTATCTCCTTTTAAGCCCAAAGCAGCCAATGACACAGAGGTATTCTTTGCAGCATGAGATGGTGCATTGTCAGCACGAAGATGATTTTGCTCCTTAAGGCACGTTTCTGCTTTTTGTACCATGGAAGAAAGTTGTCTGTCAGAAACTCTATATACTTTGCAGAGTCATTTTCACTCCTTCAGGAACCCTGGGGCCAACCAGCTCTCTCCTTATGATTCTGGCCCAAAACATGACTCCTCCACCTCCTTGCTGATGTCGCAGCCTTGTTGGGACATGGTGGCCATCCACTACTTCATCCACCTGGACCATCCAGAGTTGCACGACACTCATCAGTAAAGAAGACTGTTTGAAAATTAGTCTTCATGTATGTCTGGGCCCACTGCAACCGTTTCTGCTTTGAGCACTGGTTAGGGCTGGCCGAATAGTAGGTTTATGCACCACATCAAGCCTTTGAAGGATCCTACACCTTGAAGTTCGAGGTACTCCAGAGGCACCAGCAGCTTCAAATATCTGTTTGCTGGTTTGTAATGGCTTTTTAGTAGCTGCTCTCTTAATCCGATGAACTTGCCTGGCAGAAACCTTCCTCATTCTGCCTTTATCAGCACGAACACGTCTGTGCTCTGAATCAGCCACAAATCTCTTCACAGTATGATGATCACGCTTAAGTTTTCGTGAAATATCTAATGTTTTCATCCCTTGTCCAAGGCATTGCACTATTTGATGCTTTTTGGCAGCAGAGAGATCCTTTTTCTTTCTCATTTTACTTGAAAACACTGGCCTGCTTAATATTGTGGAACATCCAGTTTTCCTTTAATTGGGCTCACCTGCCAAACTAATAATCAAAAGGTATCTGACATTGATTTCAGTGATCCAAAGAGCCCTGAGACACAATACCATCAATGTGTTTAATTGAAAAACAAAAAATTTAATCTTTATGACACTTAAATCCAATTTGCATAATAATTTGGAACATGGTCTGCTACAGACTTTATAGTAGGGACGGGCTGCACCTTAATGGGGAGGGTGCAACTGCCCTGGGGGAAAAAATGGTTAGACGGCTGCAGGAGCTTTTAAACTAGGATGTGGGGGGGGTAATACTAATAGGGGGTAGATAGTGTAGATAGAGAGTGGGTCATAGGAGGGGAGAGTGGGGGGTTAGTGGGGGTTGGGATTAGTGAGGAATGTAGGGAGAATATTGGGCAAAACATCAACCAAAGTAACCCAAAAACCCCGGATATTCACTTCACATGTAATAGTAATTTAAAAAGAGGGGTAAAAAATATACATAGACCTCTTAAGTGTATGTACACTAATGCCAGAAACCTGACTAATAAAATTGGTGAACTGGAATTAGTGATGTGTGAGGAGGACTGTGACATAGTGGGAGTAACTGAGACATGGCTGGATGATAGCTATGACTGGGCAGTTAACGTACAGGGTTACAGTCTGTTTAGAAAGGATCGCCAAAACCGGAGAGGGGTAGGGGTCTGCCTTTATGTAAAGTCCTGTCTAAAGCCCACACTCCGGGAAGATATAAGTAAGGGACATGAAGATGTGGAGTCACTGTGGGTAGAAATAAATGGAGCCAAAAACAATAATAAAATACTAATAGGAGTTTATTATAAACCTCCTAGTATACCAGAGCCCATAGAAAATCTACTTCTAAACGAAATAGACGAGGTGGCAAATCATAATGAGGTTGTTATTATGGGGGATTTCAATTACCCAGATATAGACTGGAAAACTGAAACCTGTATATATCTCATAAAGGAAACAGGTTCTTGGAAATAACCAAAGACAATTACCTTTCCCAACTGGTTCAGGACCCGACTAGAGGGACGGCCATACTGGACTTAGTATTAACCAATAGACCGGACAGAACAACAGATGTGCAGGTTGGGGGACAGCGTTTCTTCAGGGAGGAACAAAAATACCAAACTTCAAAAAAGCAAAATTTAGCCAACTAAGAGAGGCCATAGGCCTAACTAACTGGGACAAAGTCCTCAAAAATAAAAATACAGCCACAAAATGGGATATTTTTAAAAGCATCCTAATATCTAATTGTGAGAGGTACATACCTTATGGGAATAAAAGGTTAAGGAACAGCAAAAAAAAACAATGTGGATAAACAGAACTATAAAGAAAGCAATAAATGACAAACAGAAAGTATTTAAATCACTAAAACAGGAGGGGAGCGAGGAAGCATTGAAAAACTAAGGAAAAAAATAGAATATGTAAAAGATAAATAAAAACAGCCAAACTAGAGACCGAGAGATTAATAGCCAAAGAGAGTAAAACTAACCCTAAAATGTTCTTTAATTATATAAATGGTAAAAAGTATAAACCTGAAGGTGTCGGCCCCTTATAGAGTAATGAGGGGGGAGTTGCAGAAAGCGATGAGGAGAAAGCAAAGCTACTAAATATCTTTTTCTCCACTGTATTCACTGAGGAAAATAAACTGTCAGATGAAATGCAGAATATAAAAGTAAATTCCCCATTAAAAGTGCCCTGTCTGACACAGGAAGAAGTAGAGCTGCGTCTTAAAAATATTAAAATAGACAAATCGCCAGGACCGGATGGCATACACCCCCTTATCCTAAGAGAATTAAGTAATGTCATCGCCAGACCCTTATTTCTGATATTTAAGGACTCTATACTGACAGGGAGTGTTCCACAGGATTGGCACATAGCAAATGTGCTGCCTATATTCAAAAAGGGTCCAAAAACAGAGCCCGGGAACTATAGGCCGGTAAGTTTAACATCTGTCGTGGGTAAACTGTTTGAGGGTCTTCTAAGAGATGCTATCTTGGAGTACCTCAATGAAAATAAGCAAATAACTCCATATCAGCATGGCTTCATGAGGGATCCGTTATGTCAAACTAATTCAATCAGTTTCTATGAGGAGGTAAGTTCTAGACTGAACCGCAGCGAATCAATGGATGTCGTATATCTGGACTTCTCCAAAGAATTTGACACGGTACCACATAAAAGGTTAGTATATAAAATGAGAATGCTTGGCCTGGGAGAAAATGTCTGTATGTGGGTAAGTAAGTGATAGAAAACAGAGGGTGGTTATTAATGGTACATACTCAGATTGGGTCACTGTAACTAGTGGGGTACCACAGGGGTCAGTATTGGGCCCTATTCTCTTCAATATATTTATTAAAGGGTTTCTGTCACCAGTTTTTTCAGTATGAATCAGGCTGACATTAGAGATGTGCTAATGTCACCTGATTCCAAATATATATGTGTTTTATTTACTGGTGCCCCCATTTTTATATAAAATGAACTTTTATTTTATGCTAATAAGGCTTCTAGGTGCAAGGGGCATTACCTCTGCTCCTAGAGGCTCTGTTTGACAGGACCAGGCAGAGAAGAAACACTACATTCACCATAGCTTTCAAGGACCTTCAATGATGTCATGACCATGTGATCAGTCACATGGTTAGGATCACACAAATAGCCTGTCTCCTCCTAAACCATGTGACTGATCACATGGTCATGACATCATTGAAGGTCTTTGAAAGCTATGGTGAATGAAGTGTTTCTTCTCTGCCTGGTCCTGTCAATCAACAGAGCCTCTAGGAGCAGAGGTAACGCCCTTTGCACCTAGAAGCCTTATTTGCATAAAATAAAAGTTCATTTTATATAAAAATGGGGGCACCAGTAAATAAAACAGATATATATTTGGAATCAGGTGACATTAGCACATCTCTAATGTCAGCCTGATTCATACCGAACAAACTAGTGACAGAAACCCTTTAATGATCTTGTTGAAGGCTTGCACAGTAAAATATCAATTTTTGCAGATGACACTAAACTGTGTAAAGTAATTAACACAGAAGAGGACAGTACACTGCTACAGATAGATCTGGATAGACTGGAGGCTTGGGCAGAGAAGTGGCAGATGAGGTTTAACACTGACAAATGTAAGGTTATGCATATGGGAAGGAATAATGCAAGTCACCAGTACATACTAAATGGTAAAATATTGGGTAACTTTGACATGGAAAAAGACCTAGGAATTTTAGTGAACAGCAAACTAAGCTGTAGAAACCAGTGTCAGACAGCTGTTGCCAAGGCCAATAAGATAATGGGTTGCAACAAAAGAGGCATAGATGACCGTGATGAGAACATAGTTCTGCCACTTTACAAATCACTAGTCAGACCACACATGGAGTACTGTGTACAGTTCTGGGCTCCTATGACCAAGGCAGACATAGCAGAGCTGAAGAGGGTTCAGAGGAGGGCAACTAAAGTAATAACTGGAATAGGTGGACTACAGTACCCAGAAAGATTATCAAAATTAGGGTTATTCACTTTAGAAAAAAGACGACTGAGGGGAGATCTAATAACTATGTATAAATATATCAGGGGTCAGTACAGAGATCTCTCCCATGATCTATTTATCCCCAGGACTGTGACTGTGACGAGGGGACATCCTCTACGTCTGGAGGAAAGAAGGTTTGTACACAAACATAGAAGAGGATTCTTTACGATAAGAGCTGTGAGACTATGAAACTCTCTGCCTGAGGAGGTGGTGATGGTAAGTTCACCAAAAGAGTTCAAGAGAGGCCTGGATGTATTTTTGGAGGGTAATAATATTACAGGTTATAGTTACTAAAGATGGGTAGTTGATCCAGGGAGTAATTCTGATTGCCTGATTGGAGTCGGGAAGGAATATTTTCCCCTAAAGTGGGGAAAATTGGCTTCTACCTCACAGGGGTTTTTTGCCTTCCTCTGGATCAACTTATAGGAAAACAGGCCAAACTGGATGGACAGATGTCTTTTTTTGGCCTTATAAACTATGTTACTATGGTGTAGATATACAGCTCAGCAGGCACGATCAAACAAGATAGGATTAGAGCTTATGTACATTAGCGTATACCGGCTGGGCCCGTGCTGCAGACAGCAAACATGGGCACCGACCGTAGGGCCACTGTATGTGGACGCTGGACTCATTCACTTGAATGGGGACCATGATCCGCATCAGAAGGTCAGCACCGCAAAACAATTGTGCATGCACTACTGCACGGACAGAAATCTCACTCCTGGATTGCGAATCCATTCAAGTGATTCAGTGCACAGACTGACTGCCGACAACTGTTGTGTGTATGAGCCCTTAGATACACAACTCAGCAGACAGTATCATACAAAATGGGATTAGATACACAATTCAGCAGGCTGTATCATACAAGATGGATTAGATACACAGCTCAGTAGGCTGTATCATACAAAATAGGATTAGTTATACACTTCAATAGATAGTATTGCATACAACAGGCTGTGTGTCAGGCACACATACATGGTGGGATTAGATACATATGTGTTTGCTGATTTATGCTGTTTATTAAACTCTGGAGACTGTGAAAGAACAGCCTGTGGACTGTCAGTGATGGGATTTAGAAACTGAATGGGAAGTAATTAAAGGGGTTACTACTGTAAAAAATAATCATATAGTAGACGACAGTCTCTTTCTAACAAAGCTAGAACCAGCCCTGTATCTCACATGGCTCCAGAGATCTCCTCATTCATTGCTCTGCTAGATTTCTATTAAGCTGGCAGCTCAGGAGAGTGTCCTATCACAGCTCAGGAGGCAGATCAAGGATGAAACTGAGCACATGTAGCCATCTCAGTGAGCAGGTCAAAGAAATTAGAAAAAAAACAAACAGCAAGTGGCGCCATACAGATATACAGTACAGACCAAAAGTTTGGACACACCTTCTCATTGTCACGAACCAGCAGGTGTGGACCCACTATGCCTCGCGCCCTACCTCCTCTAAGGGCGCTGTCTAAGTGAAACCCCTCGTTCTTCACAATTACCCCTGATGGTGGGGATAGACTTTCCGAGGGGAACACCAGGTCGCTACCTCCTGAGGAGGGTCGGGACACGAGGCAGCTGGTCTAGGGGGACCAGGAGATACCTGCGAAGGTACCTGTAGTACAGCGGTGGTCAACAGGCCGGGTCGAATCCAGGAGAGGCAATACAGGACCGAGGAATGAGGCAGAAGCAGAGTCAGACAGGCAAAGGGTCAGGGCAGGCGGCACAGGTACATAGTCAGGCAATCCAATCCAAGAAGGTCAATGCAAACAGGCAAGGATCAGGCGGGTAGCGGAGTCAAATAACAAGGCACGGGTCAGAACACAGGAACACAAGCAGGAACAGGTATAACCAAAATGAAAGATAGGACCTTGACACTGAGGCATCTTGGGAGAGGGCTAAGCAAATTAAATAGGTCCAGGGTTGATCGATCAGGACACATGACCAACCCACATGACCTAGCATGGTCACATGATCGAAACAGCTTCAGCCCAGAGGGAGTGCGTAATACAGGGCAGTATGGAAGCTCTGGAGCGGATCATCGTGCAACAGCACTACACAGCCAGTGCTCAGGACTGCAGCGGTGAATGGAAAGTACAACCAGCAGTTCACCGCTGGACACGACACCCAGTAAGGCAGCGGTAAGCAGGGGTACAGCGACGCATAGCAGCCGCTGTTACACTCATTCAAAGAGTTTTCTGTATTTTCATGACTATGAAAACTGTAGATTCACACTGAAGGCATCAAAACTATGAATTAACACATGTGGAATTATATACTTAACAAAAAACTGAAAATATGTCTTATATTCTAGGTTCTTCAAAGTAGCCACCTTTTGCTTTGATTACTGCTTTGCACACTCTTGGCATTCTCTTGATGAGCTTCAAGAGGTAGTCACCTGAAATGGTTTTCACTTCACAGGTGTGCCCTGTCAGGTTTAATAAGTGGGATTTCTTGCCTTATAAATGGGGTTGGGACCATGAGTTGTGTTGGGCAGAAGTCAGGTGGAATAGACTGTTAGAATTTGTATTATGGCAAGAAAAAAGCAGCTAAGTAAAGAAAAACGAGTGGCCATCATTACTTTAAGAAATGAAGGTCAGTCAGTCCGAAAAATTGGGAAAACTTTGAAAGTGTCCCCAAGTGCAGTCGCAAAAACCATCAAGCGCTACAAAGAAACTGGCTCACATGAGGACCGCCCCAGTAAAGGAAGATCAAGAGTCACCTCTGCTGCGGAGGATAAGTTCATCCGAGTCACCAGCCTCAGAAATCGCAGGTTAACAGCAGCTCAGATTAGAGACCAGGTCAATGCCACACAGAGTTCTAGCAGCAGACACATCTCTACAACAACTGTTAAGAGGAGACTGTGTGCAGCAGGCTTTCATGTTAAAATAGCTGCTAGGAAACCACTGCTAAGGACAGGCAACAAGCAGAAGAGACTTGTTTGGGCTAAAGAACACAAGGAATGGACATTAGACCAGTGGAAATCTGTGCTTTGGTCTGATGAGTCCAAATTTGAGATCTTTGGTTCCAACCACCGTGTCTTTGTGCAACGCAGAAAAGGTGAACGGATGGACTCTACATGCCTGGTTCCCACCGTGAAGCATGGAGGAGGAGATGTGATGGTGTGGGGGTGCTTTACTGGTGACACTGTTGGGGATTTATTCAAAATTGAAGGCATATTGAACCAGCATGGCTACCACAGCATCTTGCAGCGGCATGCTATTCCATGCGGTTTGCGTTTAGTTGGACCATCATTTATTTATCAACAAGACAATGATCCCAAACACACCTCTAAGCTAAGCTAAGGGCTATTTGACCAAGAAGGAGAGTGATGGGGTGCTATGCCAGATGACCTGGCCTCCACAGTCACCAGACCTGAACCAAATCAAGATGGTTTGGGGTGAGCTGGACCGCAGAGTGAAGGCAAAAGGACCAACAAGTGCTAAGCATCTCTGGGAACTCCTTCAAGACTGTTGTAATACTATTTCAGGTGACTACCTCTTGAAGGTCATCAAGAGAATGCCAAGAGTGTGCAAAGCAGTAATCAAAGCAAAAGGTGGCTACTTTGAAGAACCCAGAATATAAGACATATTTTCAGTTGTTTCACACTTTTTTGTTAAGTATATAATTCCACATGTGTTAATTCATAGTTTTGATGCCTTCAGTGTGAATCTACAGTTTTCATAGTCATGAAAATACAGAAAACCTTTTGAATGAGAAGGTGTGTCCAAACTTTTGGTCTGTACTGTATTTTACTGAACTCAGTGGCTATGTTAAGTTTTTAAATCACATGCAATTACAAAAGTATTCAGATGCAGGTGCTGGTTTGAAAACTGTAGAATATTTTTCGCTAGACAACCCCTTTAACGTGTGTGTATAGAAACATCAACACAGGAGTTGTAGTGGGTGTAGCTGCTGCAGACAGAGCAGTGTGGGGGCGTGGTCAGCCTATGACTCATCACTGTGCAGTGCAGCCAGGCTTATGTATCAATGAAGTTATGTATTCAACAAAACAAAAAGGGGAGAAAATAAACAGATCTGTCAGGATAATCTAATTCCCACATAGGCAAAAGGAAAGCCCAGGCATGAAAACAGGTATTGGGGGCATATGTACAGGTGTGTTAGAACATAAAAATAATTTTGATTTTGGGACCGGACAACCTCTTTAATCAGAAAGTTATGTGTACCCCAAAATAGCTCCAACTACAACTACAAGCCGTCATACATAGACAGAAAAATAAAATAGTTATAGCTCTTGGAAGGTGACGATGAAAAAAGGAAGAAAAATGCTTGGTCAGTAAGGCCCCAAACAGGCTGGTCGCTAAGGGGTAAAAGGGTATTTGCAGGCTGTGACCAAGTACATAAAAATTTGGCACATGTTGCTATTTTTTCACAACAGTGTAAGGCTGCATTCACACGACCGTGGTGCCGTCATGCCCTTGTTGCGGACCACAAACCATGGATCCACAAAACGGGGGAACCAGCCGCATCAATCCTGTATCGTGGTGCGGACCCATCAACTTTGATGGGTCCGTGACCTGCAAGATGTGGGAAAACATGTTTTATCTTTTGTGGCATGGAGGCAGGAACATGGGTACAGTGGCAACCACAACCGTGTGAATGCAGCCTAAAGGCGTGATCACATCTGTGAGTAATGTGCTAAATCTTGCACTTCCATTACGTTTGTTCTTCTGCTCCTATAACCCTTCTAAACTGCCCTAAGTGGCCTGGTGGGGTTTGTATGTCAGGACTGGTTCTATCATGGTAAATTGATGTAAAGGTTTACACACAACATATATTCATTCATCCCACCTGCTCAAGGTAATTCTCCTTCGGCAGTCAGGACTAACATTCTGTCACGAACTACAAATATGGAAATTACTGTTCAAACGCGCAGAACATTGAAGTACTCAAGAAGCACTGTAGACAGCGACACACACCAGCGGCGGCAGACACACTTGGAGAACTGCGCTGACAATTCCCCGCCTCTACCCCCTGAACTCTCGCGCAGGCGTGATATGTTTTCCCAGACTCTGCCATCCTTTCCTGTTCGCCTTGGTGACCACCTTTCCTGGCACCTGGCCTGCTTAATAAAGCGCCAGGCTGATGTGTCCGCCGAGTGCCGCCCCGGGTCTGTGCGCTGGGGAGACTGTACTAATAGAGCACTGAGGAGGTCGGCAGCGAGGGAGCGAGTGGCTGGCGGAGAGTAGCAGCAGATCCAGCGGTCACTGGAGGAGCAGTGGCCAGCATTCTTAAGAGTAAGAGGCACGGGTAATGGAGGGTTGCTTCAGTGTGTCACGGGTAGGGTCAAGGACGAGCTGTTTCTGCAGCTGACTTATTCTTCCTAAAAAATGGGAAGACGAGAGTATATGGAACAGATCTTCACTTCCATAACTGCTGCAGCTGGCAGGTGACCTCACACCATGCCATGATTTCCATCCTGCTACCAATGTCTTGTTCCATTGGGCTGAACTACAGCTTGCAGAGAGAGTAGTGTGTCTGACTGTCCATTAGTTTTCTCCCAAAGACTTGGTATGAGATAAGGTATGTCCTTTTACATAGGCTTTGTGTGTGTGTGTGTATGTATATATATATATATATATATATATATATATATATATATATATATATATAAAATTACAATATGTGTGCTTTTTGTTTGCATTACAAAAGGTCTTTAATATATTTTTCCCCTCTTTTACTTTGTTTGGGTTACCTGCTGGTAAAGAGCGCCATCACAGACTGCTCCTGACTGGACGGTACACAACAATCTAGTCAGTTTGAACAGGAATGGTAGCGTTTTTCATGCATCATTTCTGTGTTCAGGAAAAATCGCAGCACATTGTTTATTGTGCATTTTTCATTCATCTTTGGCTCCATTGAAGTGAATGGGGTTTGTATAAAAAAAACAGAAGGCATCTAGATTGAATACGTTTTTCACTCGTGGTTTCTAGTAGATGTAGATTGCTGTTCAGTTTTTCTTCACACACATTCAAAACCTAACAAAACTGCATCTAAGTGGAAAAAACTGAAACACTGAACACAATCACAAACAAAACCAACAGAACTTGTTTGCAAAACCATCAGTTTTTTTCCCATAAACAGATCCTGGTACTATCCATATGTTTCATGTGAAAGAGGTTTTAATATATATCAAATATATATATTAATAAAATATATTATTCCTTGTAGATACTTGCATGCACATAATTTTTGATCCCTAAACTGGGCCGTACATTTTGAGTCCCAAAATGTCCGAACTATTAAAATATAAACATATTTATGCCATACGGATAACGCCGTAACAGAAAAAACATTGAATAATAAGTTACCAAAATGTCATGCCCACTCCCAATTGGGATCACCCCACAAAAAATGAGCCCTCACGCAGCTCAATAATAATTGTACTCAGCCAGAGAATGAATTTAATAGGTCAGTTTTACTGCATAGGAATACTTTTTTTTTTTTTTTTTTTTTAAATCTTTCCCAGTTTCACAGCATTTGGAATTTTGTCCCAGATTCCCACCAAATTGTAAGCATTAAATGGTTTAATATATAGATTGTTGTTATGGTATCGTCAATGGTTTCCTTTTGCCATGTGTTTTACCTGTGTCTATACAGTAGACCTACACCAGCATGGTTATTGGAATAACCTTCATATATTACTACAATAAAAGAAAATCCAAATTGCATGTGGATTGTGGGAAGACCAGACTTGATGTTGATGATGAAATTGGTCTGAGTTCACCATTCAGACATATTTTAAGATGCTGATTATTTGCTACAATTACTGAGGTTGACAGATTTTTTTTTTTATACATCATAGGGCTCATTCACATCACCGTTCAGCCCTTCCGTTCTCCTGCTCCGTTATAGGAGCAGGAGAACGGAAAGGACGGATTCGGGACATAATTGAGCTGAACGGAGCCTACGGACCCCATAGACTATAATGGGATCCGTTAGGTTTCCGCTCAGAGGAAGATTTTTGAAGCGGAGACAAAAGTCCTGCGTGCACAACTTTTGTCTCCGCTCCAAAAATCATCTTCTGAGCGGAAATCTAACGGACCCCATTATAGTCTATGGGGTCCGTAGGCTCCGTTCAGCTCAATTATGTCCTGAATCCGTTCTTTCCGTTATAGGGCTGAACGGTGATGTGAACGAGCCCATATCAGTTTTTGGCAAATAAGACAGATTTGACATTTGTCTAATTTATATTTTCACAGTTTATAATTTATGGTCAGGTAAGGAAGAGATTATCTGCGGCAATCACTGATGTGTGCTTATTCCATTTATTGAACTTCATGTGTTATTATATAACAATTCTACAAACTGAGCATGGGGAGAAGGGATGAGCGAATTTACCTTCGGATTGTCTGTCTGTTTGCTCCAAACTTCATTTGAATGCTGTACAGAAACCTATCTCCATACAGCATTAAAATGTATTGGCTCCGGCGATTAGTTACCACCAAAGCCTCGTGAGACTTCGGTGAATAACTTTGCCCATTGATTTTTAAACTTTAAAACCATTTTAAAAAATGAATCCGAAGTCGGCTTTTGGTACTGGCTGGTACCTTGGTTCCAAATCTCTGTACAGCATTCAAACGAAGTTTTGAGAAAATGTACTTTGGATCTGAAGGTTGATTCGCTCAACACTAATAGGAATGTTAAAATTATGGCTATTTCACTTTTATCCATGCTTGTTCCTGGCCCCTCTTATTTATGGTGGTGCTTTTGTGGCTATGCTGCGGTATATTCACACATTGTTGAGATCTGAAATTTCTTTGTCTGACCCATTCATAGATCACGTTTGCAGGAATCCATGTGCTTGTTACAGAAATAATGCAAATGTATAGAACATTTTTTCAGTTGCTGTCATTTCTGCAACAAATGTACAAAAGGAACATACTGTACATGCTGCAAGTCCCACCATGAAACCATCAGAGTAGCTTTATAATATTCTGTAATGCTGCTGTGTACGAGAAGACATTCACCATTGCTTGGTGTAGTCCATCAAACAACTGTCACCGGAAATCTGTCATTGTCAAATAAAGTTCAGTGCTTGTGTAACACATTATAGTGAGGTTTACCCAGTGCTGTAACACTGAACCATGTGCACTTCTGCATCCTAAACCATACTATAATTCTGGCCCCTGATGTTTTGTATTTCTTGCAGATTTCCAGTATGAAATCCACACTGGACATTCTTGGCCAAATGAATGGTGATTTACAAAGGCAGACGATTGTAGGCAAGCTGGGGAATTCATTATCTACCACATTCTTTTTCTTTGGATTTTAGTAGTTGTAGTCCCAAGCATCAGAGGCCAAGTCCATTGCAAAATCGGCCTGTTAAACACACTTACTGTGTATTTTTACATATGTGAACACTCATGTTATAGGTGCCTTGTTAGGGCATATTTACTTCATAGAGGATGACTTCCTCTGTGAATTAAAGAAGAGCCACTAGAACAGGGATCAGCAACCTTCGGCACTCCAGCTGCTGTGAAACTACAACTCCAAGCATGCACACTTTAATTGGCTGTTCTTGTAACTCCCATAGAAAGGAGGATTCTGGGAGTTTCAGAACAGCTGGAATGCCAAAGTTTAGCGATATCTGCTCTAGAAAGAACGCCCCCCTTCTGGTGGAATTGGTAGAGCTCTTTATTAAATGATTGCCTGTCCATAAGAACAGCTACTGGAGCTTGACCCACAGCATTCAGCCAAATGTCAAGGTGATTTAATTGGAAAAGAGGTTGATCAAGTTGGAGCAAGCAATTTCTGTACTGTTGGACTAACTCCATGTACAAGTGACAGTGTTCACTGAATTATGTGTTCAGTTCTATGCGCATATTATTCATATGAATCCACACATTTGAACATGTTAAATTATGCCAGAGTATTTTTCCATAGCTTGGTTAACAAGTGGTTGCATCAATGCATGACTATGCAATAGTGCATTCTGTTATTTTTAAAGCTTCTTATCTGATGATGCTGCCAAAGTTGATATCTTCAGTCTGTGATGCGTGGGGTACATTCACATCTGCATCCATAAACCCAGCAAGCTGTTCCACTAGAGGGGGAACCTACCAGAGTTCATTATATCTGGCGTAGCAGAATAATGCCAGGAACTGATCCCCTTTAACTACAATGGGGTCTAACGAGGATCTAGTCGCTTTCCAGCATAAATGCCGGCTTTTGGCAAGACAAAACGTCCTGCATGCAGTGGCCGGATCCCCATCAGATCTGAACACTCATGTGAACATAGGATAATATGTTCAGCTACAATATGTACAATGTATTCATTCGTCTATAGAAAGTTTCATATTACAGAATATAAAAGGCTACTTTTTTTGGACCAAGCTTTAACATATGTGCAGAATGTATCTTATATATCGAGTATTACAATTAGTAACGCTGAGATCTCTACCATTCACTAGGACAAAGGGGCCACAGTGCCGTTGTGAGTGTTGTGTGCATTCTGGTAACTTCAAGCTTGTACCTTCCAGGCTATCATGTTAGTGTTTCAGTTGACTTGGCAATGTACTGTTATCTAGAGACCATGGGGATGCTAGCTCCAAGACCAGTGATGCTAACTTTTGGCATATTGAAAAATGAGTGCCTTTGAGAAAAGGTACAGAGGGACAGTAGCACACTTTGGAATAAAGCCTGCAATTAGGGGAAGAGCCCCACTATTCCATCGAAACCGTTGTCTGAAATGTGCCCTGTGAAACTGTTTGCGCTAATATCTTAAAAATGCTTACGAATATTGTTTGGTGTGATAATAAACGTGAAATTGTTGAAGAATGTTTTAAAAAGGCTGGTAAAACAATTCAGCCATTCCAGCTACTTTCTCACTACCTTATGTTTAGTGTTTATGTGACACTCACAGATGTGAGGTGAATAGACAGAATAGAAACGTGTATGTTCACTGGGATATTGCAGTGTTATTTCATCAGCCACTTGCAGGAAGATCTTGATCTTTTTGTTTGCCAAGAGCACTCTGTAAAACTGTGATAATAACAACTTAAATAGTATTTAAGTTATACATATTATTTGTAATAAAAAAAATAGAACTTAATAAAGCCATATTACTAGGATAGCAAGTTTGTTTTTTCCATACCATCAATTTGTAAGAATAAATGCAAAACAAGAAAATGTAATTTAACATTACTTATTTTACATACACACAAAAAAATATAAAAAAAAAAATATATATATATATATATATATATATATATATATACATACACATACAATATTTTTAAGCTGCATATTGTAGGAGTTCATATCTTCAATACATAAAATCATCAAAATGGTGTGAAGTTGTTAGCAAATTCCATAATTATAATAGTCCATATGTTAAGTTGGTATGTGAAGAAAGTTTAGAGAAGAGGAAACTTTGAAGTTTTTGTTTATACAAACTGAAGAAAAAAGTTCTCCTAAGAAAAAGCTGGTGGCAGGAGTGTAGAGGAGCAGCATATGGCATTAAAAGGAGCACAGCTGGAGGTAGCATTTCCATCTGAACATGATGTCAGAGCAGCTGACAGCTTGCCATCCCTCAGCCTTTTATTCTAACACACAGCCAGGGAGTTAGTGTGTGCAGAGCTGTGTGGGGAAAAGGTATCTTATTCCTCCCTAACATCCTCTCCACTTTGCATCTGTTTGTCAGTCTGTTTTTTTCCCTTCATTTATTTATTTTTTATTTCTTGAGTCGATCAATATACAACCAGCATACAGCACTTGAGAGTGGAGTACATCATCAGGTCTATGTATAAAAAAGGTAGGACTTGCAGTAGATGCAGTTGTATATTGATTAACATGTTTTCTGCTTTTTCATTATTTTTAGTGTGACTTATTTGATCTTAAACATTCTCCTTTGGTAAGTGCATCTCTTGGAAATCTGCTATGGTAGATTATTTATAACATTATTAATGATTTTGTTTCTGGGATTATGTGATATATTGCTCACTCTTTGCTAGTGTGATGAACTAGTTAAAAAACATTCACTATGGTTTAGAATGCGCGATGCATGTTTTATTAATTTCTTGTGGAACATGACATGGATGTTCATCTTCTTGTTACAGCCTTAAATCACAATAAGTGCTCCAAAATATTTTATTTTCATTTTAAAGTGGAGTCATATCTGGCAATCTAAAAGCACTGGGAAGAAACATCAGGCCTGAATTAAGGTTGCAGTCTGTTTGATTTGTGCCATTTTCACTATTAGAAATTCACCTCCCTTCAGTTTTCTGTCTATTGTTTTTACTTTTTCTGCATCTACCTATCATTGGCATATATTGTAGGTTTTGCATGTATTCTCAGTACTTGTTTATGTACTAGCAAACTAATTTAGAACTTGTAGATTTGAGCTGCTTGAATTGGCCAGACAGCTGTAATCGCACTCCTCTATTCTTAATCTCTTTATCTGGGCAGCAGCTGCCATATGGCCACCGTCAGCTGGATCAGATGTTTATAAGCTTCCTTCTTCGTCCCTCTGTCCTTTCAGCCTACTAATTTGATCACAGCTACCTTGTGAGCTGCCCTCAAATCTTTATTTTTAGCCCTCTTAAGGATTAGGATTGATGTGGGTTTCAGTGCACTTAAAGTGATTGTATTTGTTAATCTTTGCATTCTTTTGTTTTGTAAAGATAATGTAAGACTATTTTATTGTAAAACAATTTTGGTTACTGAAAGTATTTTATTTCATATAATTTTGTGCTGGCACTATCTACATAATTTTCTCTGTACCTAGTAGTTATTCCTAGCAGTTCTAGAATTAAAAACATTGATTCGGTAATAAAGAACTATTACATTGTACTTCCAGTGAGAATCAGGTTACTACTTCTAATATAAAATTTCTGTTGTTTAGGTTATGAAGACAGTATGGATTTTCCAGAACATAGCAGGCATTTGCTACAGTGTTTGAGTGAGCAGAGAGATCAAGGATTTCTGTGTGATTGCACTGTTCTGGTAGGAGATGCCCATTTCCGAGCACACAGGGCTGTACTGGCTTCATGCAGCATGTATTTCCACCTCTTTTACAAGGATCAGCTTGACAAAAGAGACATTGTTAACTTGAACAGTGACATTGTTACAGCTCCAGCCTTTGCACTCCTGCTTGAATTTATGTATGAAGGAAAACTCCAGTTTAAAGATCTGCCTATTGAAGATGTACTTGCAGCTGCCAGTTATCTCCACATGTACGACATTGTGAAAGTCTGTAAAAAGAAACTGAAAGAAAAAGCTACAACAGAAGCAGACAGTACAAAAAAAGAGGAAGACTATTTAAGTTGTTCAGATAAAGTAGAAAGCCTCTCAGATGGAAGCAGCCACATGGCAGGTGATCTACCTAGTGATGATGAAGATGGTGAAGCCGAAAAGTTGAACATTCTTCCTAATCGAGGTGATTTGACTTCTGACTCAGAAAACATGTGGTTGAGGTTATCCTCTGATTCAACCAGCCTTACTCAACCTAGCACTGAAGGTGAAACTCGCACAACCACTGTAAAAACAGCACCTAGCCCTTGCAGCTCAGCTGGCTCCTTATCTGGGAGGTCGAATGCTTCCATAAGGGATACAGCAGATTCAGACTGTGTCCTGGACCTTTCTGTTAAATCTAGTTTATCAGGAGTTGAACAACTGAGCACCTCCTACTTCTCTTCATCAGAGACACTGAGAAATAATGTAGTTCATGTGAAAGTAGAAAAAGAAGCATCTTGCGATGAAAATGATGTAGATACTACTGAATATGATGTGGAACAAAGTACAGTGAAAGAAGGCATAAGAAATGATATAAGGACACATTATGAGTCCATCCACTTAGGTCCTGCACGAGATGATTCCATCTTAAGAGAGTTGGATCATGATGAAAAAGCAAGTGATGATGAAATGATAACTCCTGATAATGAGCGAGTTCAGATGGAAAGTAACATGGACACAAGTCTTCTTCCTTTTGTTTCAAACATGCTTAATCCTGCAGGGCAGATCTTTATGTGTCCACTTTGCAACAAAGTTTTTCCAAGTCCACATATCCTCCAAATTCACTTAAGTACACACTTTCGGGAACAGGATGGTATACGAAGTAAAGCGACTAATGATGTCCATGTCCCTACCTGCTCTCTTTGTGGTAAGACTTTTTCCTGTATGTACACTCTAAAACGCCATGAGAGGACTCATTCTGGAGAGAAGCCTTTCACTTGTACTCAGTGTGGAAAAAGTTTCCAGTACTCTCATAACCTGAGCCGCCATGCCGTTGTTCATACACGGAGAAACCACATGCTTGTAAGTGGTGTGAGAGAAGGTTTACACAGTCTGGAGATCTATACAGGCATATCAGAAAATTTCACTGTGAACTTGTAAACTCTTTATCTGTTAAAAGCGAAACATTGAACTTGCCTGGGGTTAGAGACTGGACTTTAGAAGATAGCTCTCAAGAACTTTGGAAATAAATGCAATGTAGGTTCATTCATGCGTCGAAGGTTTAGAGTTATGTATGCAAGTATACATATATGCACTGTCAGTATGTTTAAGAAGATGTTAAATATCCCTTTACACAAGGTTTTTTTTTTTTTGTTTTGTTTTTTTAAAGAGAAATCTAGATTTTGTTAATGCAAACCTGTATCGAACCAAGGCATCTTAGAATATGAAATGAAAAATCATTTGCTTAACTAAAAATTTAGTTGTTGGATATTAGTGTTGCACTTTATCAGTTTGATACATCATGGGTCTTTACACTGAATATTGTATTAAAATCAATTTATTTTATATAGTTTTGTAAGGAGGAGATTTGGGTGATATATGCTAAGTCAGCTAACACTGGGAACTGTCTAATGACATTATTTGATTTTCATATAATGTATAAATGATTTCAGTGGGAAAGGAACTTTTTAGGTTTTAGTATAAACTGGGCATGTCCTACACGTCCTCATTAATTAAACAATAGGACATATTCTTCCATTTAACGCACAGCTTCATATTTAACATTATTTTTTTTAATTGTCATAATCAGTTATGGTAAAATATATAAATCGTGAGTTTGTGAAAAAAATAATTTGGAATAAATAAAAGGATTGTGAAGGTAGTTAAGTGTTCAAACTAGCTTTATAATGTACCATTTTTGTATAACGTAAATTCACATGGTGTTGTCAAATAATTTGAATGCTACTTTTAGTTTCATTCTGTTTTCTGTTTAAACAAGAGCCGCATGAATAGTTCTATCATTATGTGCTTACAGGATAACTTATTTGAACATAATTTTATCTGAAAGAAATATGCTGTTAAAATTGCAATTTTATGTTCTCAAAACAAAAATGTATATGTATTTTCTAGCTGTTTTTCTTATTAGATTTAATGTTAGCTTTCATTTGTTCCCTGAAAAATATACCTGTTTACACACCTTTACAGATGCAATAAGTATATAAAAAACTTCATTTTAACAGAGTAATATTAAATGAATGGCACTTCATTATGTTTCGTAAATTAAAAAGGATGAATAATATTTTTACTGATTAAGTGAAGCAATGAATGACATAATACAAGTATAATTTGGGTTCTATAAAAGCAGTGTTTTGCCTCTTCATGTAAGAGATATTTCCTAGGATGATTTTTTTTTTTTTTTGTTTTTTTTGTTTTTTTTGTTTTACCTACACAAACTACAGGTCTGTTGCAAAAACTCAAAGAATTTTATTTTTTAGGTTTTATTGCTGTTTATGTAAGATACAAACTGTACTGTTGGTAAATGCGTTTCCATTATATGCTGCATCTTTTCAGAAAACAATTTAGTGGACCGATGTGTATGTACTTGAAGCTTTTTTTTTTTTTTTTTTTTTTTTTTTTTTTAACAGTTATTTAAGAATGATAAATTTATTTAAGATGAGACAATCAGTGTATTGGCATTTTAGTTTGCTTTATTTAGCGTTTTACAATTTGTGATTTGTGAAATACCTTTATTTAATAATTAGACTTCTGTCTAGCCCTGACAATCATTGTATCTTTTTCCAGGAAAGGTGTGGGTAATTTATTATATTGTTTTAATTTTGTACTTCGTATAAGTGTTTGATATCTTTCAAGCAGTGTGAAATTTCAATAAAACATTTAAATCTTAAAAGGTCATAATTTAATGAGTGCAATGATTTAGTATTGTTTCACTTACTCATCCTTTACACATTTGTAAATATCATACATTTCAGGTGTTTAGAATGTTTTGCCAAAACATTTTTTACATTTTTTTTTTTTTTTTTACATTTTGTATGGTCTGTTAGTATAATGCAAATGAGTTTCTAGAGGAACCGTGACTCTGAATAGATGAATAGCCTATGTATAGGGTCCAATCTGTAGGCTTGAGCTTCATGAATTTATTATGGAATTCTTAGTTTACTGATTGATGTAAGGTGTGTATTCTCAACAGGGTAATAGCAGAAACACAGAAAATACCATTTATATACTGCAGTAATACATCAGCAAGTAGGGTTTTGAGACTTAGCATAAAGTTCCCACGCATTAATGCTATTATGGTTTTTGATAGACACATTTTGTATGGACAAATTTGACATGATGCAGGCAGAATTGTATATTTAGTTGTATATCTTTACAGTGGATATTTTCAGTACAATATAGGAAACAAACATTCAATAAGGAAGCCAAATAAAGTACTTAAAATGGATTAAGAATACACTTAAAATTGGATTAACAAAGGAGAACTTTTGGCACTGATTGTATATTAGTATGGATTGAAAATATTTTTTGTTGAGTCTCAGGATTACTGCATTGGCTTAACTGTAAATATTATACATCTTTATACATTTGTTTTTAAGAACAATGTTTGAGCCATAAATCTGTTTTGGTTAACTTTTTGATTTTAAATCATTCAGACTATAAAAGTAAGGTAAAAGATTTTCTTTAAAAAAATCAAACAAAACTTGATAATAAAAGATCTTGATAATATGTTTATAGATACATTATAATATATGCAACATATTCTGCAGCAGAGTGAGCTAATTAATTTTCTCTGCTGAAGTACACATTTACCTCCCCCTTTATACACCAAGAGGAGCCCAAATGCTATCCCATTTTACTTGAAAAATCAAACTGGATATGTGGACCGTTTTGTTCAAAACAAAAATTTAGGAATGTAATACCATATATAAAATAATGTAGTGTTTAGTTGATAGTACATATTATTACTACAAAAAGCATCAAAGTATTGTACATTGGGGCATCATTAAATAATGGCATTAACTGTTATTAACACCATATAATTTACAGAATGAAATCTTGCCTCATTATATGCAGAGTTCACATACCCCTTTCCACACACCTTCTGGATGAAATACCTGCCTAATGTTTACAATAAATACCTACATTTGGTAGTGGTCATTCTCATAGAGGATTTCTGTGCATTGTTAATGAAAAGAAGTAAACTTTTTAGCCTCCAGGGAACTACAGGGAGTTACAGATACATCTTAATGTATGTTAATGCATTACTTATATCAATAAGAAATTATTGAATTACTTTCGTTACTGCCTCCTTCTATTTTATTCAACTGTGGAATCACTTTTTCTATTTCTATAATTATTTTGCTTGAGTCATTTAACAAAATTTTAAAAAATCACTGCCATTTTTATTTTTATTTCAAATGTGTTTATACGCTAAAAAGGGCCTTCCTCTGCTGTAACTGTCAGTTTGTCATTAAATTGGTTTCCGTGATGAGATAATTAACCCTTTTTTTTTTTTTTTTCTTCCTGCCTTCCAAGAGCCGTATATCTTTTTGTTTTCTGTTCACATATTTTGATTGTCCTGAAGGGGTGTGTGTATGTGTTTCTTTTTTTTGGGGGGGAGGGAGGCAAGTTGTATTTATTCTTAATGACAGTTTATTTACCATAGCTTTTATATTGAAAATCGAAAAAAAATGTTTATGGCTTGAAATTGGGGGGGGGGAAGGCAATTCCACCCAGGTTTTTTGGGGGTTTTGTTTATAAGTCATTCACTGTGCTCTAAAAATGACATAACAACCTTGGTTAGGGTAATACCAAATATATATATTTTTTTTAGATATTTTACTGCTTTTAAAACTTTTTCTTTCTTTGCATTGCATATTCTGACAGACATAATGTATTTATATTTCTATCTGCATAGCTATGACGGCTTATTTTTTTGTGGGCCAGAGTGTAGTTTTTAATGGTACCATTTTGCGGTATATATGTATTTTTGACCACTTTTTATTCGTTTTTTTTTTTTGGAGGGACAAGTTGACCAAAAAATGCTGAGGGTTTTTTTTTAAAAAAACATTACACTGTACACCACACAGGAAAAATATTTTTTTACATTTTAACCCCTTAGTGAACACCAATGCACCTTTTTACAGCGGTCACTAAGTGCCCTTAGGCCAGGTCGCCACCTTTTCACGGTGGCCCAGTCTAAGCGCTGCACTGCTCTCATGTGCAGTGGAGAGCGCAGCTCGGTTCTCGCATGAATAAAAAGTGACTAAAAAATGTAATACTCCAAAATGATGTCAATGAAAACTATAAGGCATACTGCAAAAATCAAGCCCTTACACAGCTAGAAAAAAAATAAAAAAAGATATAGGTCTTGGGATATGGTGATGCAAAAAACTTTTTTTTTTTTTACAAAATAAGGGTTTCTATTGCAGAAAAGTAGTAAAATGTAAAATAAACTATAGGGGTCATTTATTAAAACTGGCATTTTAGATGGTCTAATAAAGCCCCTGGACTGGCGGTGTATCAGTGAAGTTCCTTGCTGTCTTGCATTTAAACCATTTTCTATGCCTAAGGGCTCATGCACACTAACGTATTTTCTTTTCGTGTCCGTTCTGGGTATTTTTTTGCGGACCGTATGCGGAACCATTCATTTTAATGGGTCCGCCCAAAAAAATGGAAGTTACTCCGTTTCTGTATGTCCATATTTCCATTTCGCAAAAATATTGAACATGTCCTATTATTGTCCGCATTACGGAAAAGCATAGTAACATAGTTTATAAGGCCAAAAAAAGACATCTGTCTATCCAGTTCGGCCTGTTATCCTACAAGTTGATCCAGAGGAAGGCAAAAAAAAACCTGTGAGGTAGAAGGCAATTTTCCCCACTTTAGTCTCACAGCTCTTACCGTAAAGAATCCTCTTCTATGTTTGTGTACAAACCTTCTTTCCTCCAGACGCAGAGAATGTCCCCTTGTCACAGTCACAGTACTGGGGATAAATAGATCATGGGAGAAATCTCTGTACTGACCCCTGATATATTTATACATAGTTATTAAATCTCCCCTCAGTCGTCTTTTTTTGTAAAGTAAATAACCCTAATTTTGATCACCTTTCTGGGTACTGTAGTCCACCCATTCCAGTTATTACTTTAGTTGCCCTCCTCTGAAACCTCTCCAGCTCTGCTATGTCTGCCTTGTTCACAGGAGCCCAGAACTGTACACAGGGGCCAGCTGTTCCTTTCCGCAAAATACGGAATGCACAAGAACGTAATCCATATTTTTTGCTGACCACAAAATACATATGGTCGTGTGCATGAGCCCTAAAAAGACGTCGAAAATGGTGAATGAGATGGGCCTGCCGATCCGTCCCCTTCCCAGCCTAGGCCATGCCCACTTTTTAGACCTGGCGTGAGTGGGGAAAAGTCGCAAATTGTGGTGCAACTAACCACAATCTGTACCTGAAATATGCCTAATAGGCATATTTCAGGTTGATAAATTATCCCCATATGTATTTGGTATCGCTATAAATGTACTGACCCAGAGAATTAAGTTATGTTATTTATGCCGAAAAATAAACACAGCAAAATTTTATAATGTAAAAACACATTGCATTTCTCCCCCCTCCCAGAAAGTTAATAAAACTTAATTTGTAAGTTATGAGAACCCTAAAATGGCACCATTAAAAACTACAACTTGTCCTGCAAAGAAGAAGCACCCATACAGATACAGAAAAATAGAGTTATGGCTCCTGGGAAAAAAAAACGAAAAATGAAAAAAAAATTGCTTGGTCCAAGTAAGGCCCAAAACAGACTGATCACTAAGGTGTTAATAGTTCAGGCATTTTTCAGATGCAGTGATACCTATTATGTTTATTTTGTTTGTTTATTTTTATATGTAAAATTGCGAGAGGGGGTGATTTGGATTATACAATTATTTTTTATTTTACAGCATTTTGGGGCATGTTTCAAGATTTTTAATTATCTTGAACAAAGCCATTAAACCAGACACAATGCTTTGTAAGGCTAGTTCAGCTTGATGTAATGGTACTGTTCACTTTTCCCCAAGCTATTTTAAAACCTCCCTGACAATTTCTTTTAAAAACTGCGCAAGTATTCCTTGAAGAATTGTTTTGAAGGCAAAGGTTGGACACAAAAAATATTGATTTGATTTAGTTTTCTCGTCTGTTTAATTCATTTTGTTAATTTATAAAACTAAACTAGTAACAATTCTATTTTTGAAAGCATTCTTACATATAATCACAATAAAAATTATTCACTTTTTATGTGGAAATTTAGACCCCAAAGTCATTGGTCACAAAGGTCTTAAAGAATTTTGTCACAAACACACCTATCCGGGCTCCATCGGCGCGATCTCCGACTTCGGCACGGCCATGCCTAGAGAGACGCTCTGTTTCTCCCCAAAGCGGGCGTTTTGGAGGAGATTAGCAGTGGCTGATTGCTCAGCTGCTTTATTCCTATTTGCTAGTGTTTCTGACTGGATCATCAAGTCATGACTAGGGATGAGCTAACCCAAACTTTATAAGTTCGGCGTTTGGGCAGTGGAGGAATCCTGGTGTGGATTCCGTTATAACAGAATTCTGTGAGGGAATGTAAAACTGAGGCATTTCATTTTGATCCATCATAATATAAGTCTATGGCCAAGCATAACGGATCTGTCTGGCTTCTGTTATGCAGGACGAAAAACAAAGCCCTGCATAATGGAAACCAGGCGCATCCGTTATGCTTGGCCATAGACTTGCGCTATGACATATCAGGTTCTGACCCTGGAACTCAGTGCTCTATTTAACTTGTAGAGCACCCGCACCATGCATGTACGGCGCTGGAGGACGTGACTTGAGGACCAGCGCCATGCATGTACGGTGAGCTGATCGGGTGGGTACAGGAGCTGCGCCCACCTGATCAGCGGCAAGGACCCACAGTCACCTCGTCCCGCAAAAAATGAGCCCCTACATAAAACAATCGGGCAAAACATAAAAACTATGAATTATATCAAAATATGGAGACACTAAAACATGATTTTTGTTTTAAAAATGCTTTTATTGTGTTGAAATTGAAATAAGTAAAAAAAAAAAAAAATAGACATATTGGGTATCTTCGCGTCCGTAACAAGCAGGTCTATTAAAATATCACATGACCTCACCCCTCAGGTGAACACCGTAAAAAGAATAAAGTTAAAACTGTGTCAAAAAAGCCATTTTTTTGTCACCTTTACATCACAAAAGGTGTAATTCCAAGCGATCAAAAAGTCATACGCACCCCAAAATAGTAACCGTCATCTCATTCCAAAAAAAATGAGCCCCCTACATAAGACAGTCACCCAAAAAAAAAATAAAAAAACTATGGCTTTCAGTATATGGAGACACTAAAAAATCGTTTTTGTTTTTTTTAAATGCTCTATTATGTAAAACTGAAACAAACAATCAAAAAAGTATTGTCACATCCATAACCACCTGCTCTATAAAAATAGCACATGATCTAACCTGTCAGATGAACATTGAATATTACAAAAAATTAAAAAAAACTGTACCAAAACAGCTATTTTTTGTTTTGTAATATAGAGCAACAAAAAATCATATGTACCCTAAAATAGTGCCACCTTATCCTGTAGTTTCCACGGGGTCCCTTTTTTGGAGTTTCTACCCTAGGGGTGCATAACTGGGTCTTCAAATGTGACATGGCTACTTAAATTATTTCAGTGAAATCTGCCCTCCAAAAACCACATGGTACTCCTTTCCTTCTGCACCCTTCTGTGCCTGTACAGCAGTTTACGATCACAAATGGGGTGTTTATGTAAACTACAGAATCAGGGTAATAAATATTGGAGTTTTGTTTGGCTGTTAACCTTGCTTTGTTACTGGAAAAAAATGATTAAATTGGAAAATCTGCCAAAAAAGTGAAATTTTGAAAGTTAATCTACATTTTCCATTAATTCTTGTGGAACACCTAAAGGGTAAAGTAATAACTAAAGTAATAACTATCTGTTTTAAAAGCAGAGAAATTGAAATTTGAAAAGTTGCACATTTTTCCAATTTCTTTGTAAATTTGGTATTTTTTTAAATAAAAATGAAAAATATTGACTGAAATTTACCACTATCATGAAGTAAAATGTGTCACAAGAAAACAATCTCAGAATAGCTTGGATAAGTAAAAGCGTTCCAAAGTTATTACCATATAAAGTGACACATGTCAAATTTCTAAAAAATGGCCTGGTCCTTAAAGGGGTTCTGCAGTTTTTTCAAACTGATGATCTATCCTCTGGATAGATCATCAGTATCTGATCGGCGGGGGTCCGACACCCGGGACCCCTGCCGATCAGCTGTTTGAGAAGGCAGCGGCGCTGCAGGAGCGCCGCGGCCTTCTCTGTGTTTACCGCAGGCCAGTGACGTCACGACTACTATCACTGGCCTGGGCGCGGCTAAGCTCCATTCATGTGAACGGATCTTAGCCCCGCCGAGGCCAGTGATAGTAGTCGTGACGTCACTGGGCCTGCGGTAAACACAGAGAAGGCGCGGCGCTCCTGCAGCGCCGCTGCCTTCTCAAACAGCTGATCGGCAGGGGTCCCGGGTGTCGGACCCCCGCCGATCAGATACTGATGATCTATCCAGAGGATAGATCATCAGTTTGAAAAAACTGCAGAACCCCTTTAAAGTTGTATTTAACATGGGTAACGGTGGATAGGTGTAATTACACCTAACTGCCCCATTCATTTCAATGGGAAGGCTCCTTCCCATACACTTGTATGGGAACAATGTTAGAGGCAGAACACTTTTCCTATTACTAGTGGTGGTTGGGGAACCACATTATAAAGTAAGCAAGAGGAAAAACAACACTATATTATAGTGTGCAAGAAAGATTGTTTAAACATGATTGAAAAATGTAATAAACAATATAATAACCACATGGTAAGTAAATACAATGCTAAAAATCAAGCAGGAGAGTAAACCTGTTCAGGATCGGACCACCACCATGCTCCTATTAGCACATGTTCTAACTAACTGAGCTACCCTGCCACTAATAATAATTGTTTTTAACATCTTTTTTTAAACCTGTAACTGTGTTTTGCCTCTACCATTGTATTCTATGACCATAAAATGACTTTTAAAGACAAATTACCTCCTGGTGTGATTTACCTTTTTATTTATAATTAATTTCTTATGCTTTGTATTGGTGTTCTATAAGGATAGAGCACTGCCTATACTTGTCTGCAAAACACAGATCGCACACTGATTTCATCTGTATTTTGTGGATCTGCAATTTGAGGACTACAAAATACATACGGTCCTGTGAATCTGTGAATGTCACCTTACAATATGTGGGCAAAAGACAGTCACAGGAGCGACAATGGAGGGCAGGGGTGATGGTCAGGGTAAAAAAAAAAAACAGTGTTCTGATCACAGGAAAATTGTGTGCCTGTAAGTTTAGAGCCTAGCTGGGACAGTAGGGAAACAGGCAGTCTCCAGTCCTCATTTGTGGTTCTTCCCAAGTTGTTGCAACTGCAGGTCTGCAGTTCGAACTGGGTCCCTTAATTACACGTTAATCGTTAAGCATCAACTCGGAGGTCCCGCACAAAGCCTGAGAATGAGATGGAGTGGAGCTACTACAGGCATCACGCGCTGGACTAAACTCAGTGACTAGGCAGGGACTGGTATTGCGACACAGTGTTCATCACTCATGCCACTGCTCATCCAATGCCTGTGCCAGCCCGGCCACCTGCTCATATTTCACCTCATGCGTACTGCATGACAGGAACAAGTGGACAACAGACTCGGAGGAAGAGAAGAGCGATCGCTGACGGAGCTCGGGATGTGCTGCTCTACCTCTGAGTTAGTCTTGGTGAGGGAGTAAGTCTGACTAACACAGCAAGCGCATATCAGTACTGCGCTCTCTGTGAACTAAAAAGAGTGAGGGGCATATAGTGTGGGCAGCTATTAGGAAGACATACCACTCCTAAATAGTAGAGCTGTGTGAGACAGGTCTTTCACCACAGTAACAGCGCACAGATTACTGCTATGTCTCTGTGAAGTGCCGTTTTGGATAGCTGCCTCCACTTTCCACTAGAAGACATGGCCTCACCTTGCCTCATTATTAAATGTGCACCCCTGATACTTATTTTATTACCCACCACGAACAGTGCTGCAACATCAATCCTCGCTCCTCGCTTGGTTGCAGTGGTGTCCAGTGTAAATGGCACATCTTTGCAGCTACCAAGAAAATGGTGTCGCTGTTGCTGCAGAAGGGAGTGACAGAGCAGCAGGGCTGGATGTGGCAGGAAAAAACTGTCCAAGCTTACATTCTTCTATTTTATCATAATTGTTTTATGGGGCTTATTGTTTAAATAAGATGGACAACCCCTGCTCATGCATCTACATATTTATTCTGGGGTGGACACAAGAAAGCAGCTTATGTCTTCTTAACTGAAGAAGAAAATTTAGCATTAGTCTACTGTTAAACTTCCTGGCTAAAAGATATGAGGCACTTCTGACATTGCCACTCCGAGTCATTAATTTGGTTTCTTCTTAGACATCCGGATATAGACTTTAATTTGTGTCTCCGATTGGATACAATCTTTTTTTGTTAGAAGGGTCCACAGATAAGCTGATTACCCCAGCTCCTAATTATTTTCCACTAGACCTTAGGTGTTGCTTGATAAAGGGTCCATTATTTTGTCAAAGTTGGGCCCACCAGAGAATCCTTTGTGACTGGTGGGCTAGTCTGCCCCTGTCCTACAGGGAGTGATACTCTTTTAGCTACTCCTACTAATTAATGGAGGTTCTAAACTAATCACTATCCTTTATAAAATTAGAATGCCCTCAAAGCGAATTTGTAAAAGGTTCTCCTTAAAGGGTTTCTGTCACCAGATTTGGGCATACTAAACAGGATGGCATTTGCAATGTACAAATGCCACCTGATGCCCAATCTGGTTTTCTTACTGTAATCAGATAAGCCGTTTTGTTAAAAAAAGCACTTTTATAATATGTAAATTAGGCGTACTAGGTGCAAGAGGCGTTTACCTTGCACCTAGTAATCGCCGTGTTCCAACCTCTAGTGCCGCCTCCTGCTTCCTGATTGACAGGGCCAGGCAGCTTGCTCGATGAGCTGCCGGCCCTGTCCTCGCTCGAAATCCCGCGCCTGTGCCGTGTAGGCTAAATTCGGCGCAGATAGTTCACCCGGCCGCCCGGCTCCTGCCTCTCTCACTGCGCCTGCGCCGTGCGGAGTAAAAGCGGCGCAGGCGCAGTGAGTTCTGCCTGCCGCCCGGCTCCCGGGTCTCTCAGTGCGCCTGCGCAGGCGCAGTGAGAGAGCCGGGAGCCGGCGGAACTCATTGCGCCTGCGCCGCTTTTACTTCGCACGGCGCAGGCGCAGTGAGAGAGGCAGGAGCCGGGCGGCCGGGTGAACTATCTGCGCCTGCGCCGAATTTAGCCTACACGGCGCAGGCGCGGGATTTCGAGCGAGGACAGGGCCGGCAGCTCATCGAGCAAGCTGCCTGGCCCTGTCAATCAGGAAGCAGGAGGCGGCACTAGAGGTTGGAACACGGCGATTACTAGGTGCAAGGTAAACGCCTCTTGCACCTAGTACGCCTAATTTACATATTATAAAAGTGCTTTTTTTAACAAAACGGCTGATCTGATTACAGTAAGAAAACCAGATTGGGCATCAGGTGGCATTTGCACATTGCAAATGCCATCCTGTTTAGTATACCCAAATCTGGTGACAGAAACCCTTTAAATAGAGATTACTTGTCAATACTGTGCAAAATTCTTGGTTCCTCCAATAATGGTTAGCTTACTTGGCTTGTGGTATCAAACATCATCCAAAATTCTGTTTACAGAGCAGTGCTGAGCGGTTTGATTTCTAGAGTATACTGTATTGTTTCCTTCAATTTGCTTCATCTATCTGTGATGATGTGTGAGTCTTCCTTTCCTTATGTTGAATTCAGTGAGAGAGAACTTAAAGGGTATCTGTCACCAGGATAATCACTATTGAAGTAAAGCCATAGCCTAATAGCACTTAGTACCTTATTTCCAAATGTGCCTTTGTTTCAGAAATAGATGTTTTCTATCTTCTGAAAATCCATTTTATTTGGTATGGAAATGAGCCAGTAAGGTGCCCGGAGGGGCGTCACTCTTGCAGGAAATCTTCACAATACTAAAAATTCCCCTAAGAGGGAACCTCGGGGCATTATATATGCATATTCCATTTATTCAAAGTCCTTTGATTAATAAAGAAGCCCTTTTAGGGATCCTCCAAAGATACCGTGTTAAAACAAACTTTTATTGAAATTATCTAAATAGCTACAATACCAATAGAGAATGTGAAGTTAAAATTATTAGTTGGTTTTTATTCCTTGAATACTTAGTGCCCTATCCAGGGTCAGTGCAAAAATTTTTCCAGGATGTGTTATGGGAAGGAGAAAGGTATGTATATGTGGAGTGAGCCCACTCAAAAAATAGTTTTATTAATAGGATAGAAAAACAACAGTCAGTGCCTAATGTGACAAGAATTGTGTTGCCACAGGAGGTAATTTAAATCAGTATAGCTAGTAATATGAGATGTTTTACTTATAATGCTCACACATACAGTCACTATTGACCCCTTAATTTATTTGTATTGAAGTAATGGTCAATTCAGCGATCAGTTAGGGTGAAAGTCGATGTTCCCTGTTTGGACCCACAAAGTCGAGTGGTACCACAGGCAAGATTATGATGTGCTAGATTCCTCTTACTAGCAGCAAAATTACTTCCATATCCTAATCAGCCATTTACTTCACTGGCTGACAGGGGACTTCACCCTGCGATCAGATGTTGTGATCGCTATACTGAGGTTAGAGCTAACGGAAATTCCGTTTCCTCGTAGGCACTGACTGTTATCAAAGCCCTAGTGCTAGGTTTTAGACAGTTGAATTTTCCTTAGACAGGTGCGTGAAGTAGGTGAGGGAGAGATATAGATAGAACTTCGATAAGTCAGTGCCTACGAGGAAACAGAATTTCAGTTAGCTCTAACCTCAGTATAGCGATCACAACATCTGATCGCAGGGTGAAGTCCCCTGTCAGCCAGTGAAGTAATATAGTAACAAGTTTATAAGGCCGAAAAAAAGACATCTGCCCATCCAGTTCGACCTGTTTTCCTACAAGTTGATCCAGAGGAAGGCAAAAAACCCCTGTGCGGTAGAAGCCAATTTTGCTCACTTTAGGGGAAAAAATTCCTTCCCATCTGCAATCAGGCAATCAGAATTACTCCCTGGATCAACAACAACCCATATCTAGTAACTATAACCTGTAATATTATTACCCTCCAGAAATACATCCAGGCCCCTCTTGAACTCTTTTAGTGAACTTACCATCACCACCTCCTCAGGCAGAGAGTTCCATAGTCTCACTGCTCTTACCGTAAAGAATCCTCTTCTATTTTTGTGAACAAACCTTCTTTCCTCCAGGCGCAGAGGATGTCCCCTCGTCATGGTCACTGTCCTTGGGATAAAGAGATCATAGAGAGATCTCTGTACTGACCCCTGATATATTTATACATAGTTATTAGATCTCCCCTCCGTCGTCTTTTTTCTAAAGTGAATAACCCTAATTTTGATAATTTTTCTGGGTACTGTAGTCCACCCATTCCAGCTATGACTTTAGTTGCCCTCCTCTGAACCCTCTCCAGCTCTGCTATGTCTGCCTTGTTCACAGGAGCCCAGAACTGTACACAGTACTCCATGTGTGGTCTGACTAGTGATTTGTAAAGTGGCAGGACTATGTTCTCATCACGGGCATCTATGCCCCTTTTGATGCAACCCATTATCTTATTGGCCTTGGCAGCAGCTGTCTGACACTGATTTCAGCAGCTTAGTTTGCTGTTCACTAAAATTCCTAGGTCCTTTTCCATGTCAGAGTTACCCAATGTTTTACCATTTAGTATGTACTGGTGACTTGCATTATTCCTTCCCATATGCATAACCTTACATTTGTCAGTGTTAAACCTAATCTGCCACTTCTCTGCCCAAGCCTCCAGTCTATCCAGATCCATCTGTAGCAGTGTACTGTCCTCTTCTGTGTTAATTACTTCACACAGTTTAGTGTCATCTGCAAAAATTGATATTTTACTGTGCAAGCCTTCTACAAGATCATTAATAAATATATTGAAGAGAATAGGGCCCAATACTGACCCCTGTGGTACCCCACTAGTTACAGTGACCCAATCTGAGTATGTACCATTAATAACCACCCTCTGTTTTCTATCACTGAGCCATTTACTTACCCACATACAGACATTTTCTCCAAGGCCAAGCATTCTCATTTTATATACTAACCTTTTATGTGGTACAGTGTCAAATGCTTTGGAGAAGTCCAGATATACAACATCCATTGATTCCCTGTGGTCAAGTCTAGAACTTACCTCCTCGTAGAAACTGATTAAATTGGTTTGACACGACCGATCCCTCATGAAGCCATGCTGATATGGAGTTATTTGCTTATATTCATTGAGGTACTCCAAGATACCATCTCTTAGAAAACCTTCAAACAGTTTACCCACTACAGATGTTAAACTTACCGGCCTATAGTTCCCGCGCTCTGTTTTTGGACCCTTTTTGAATATTGGCACCACATTTGCTATGCGCCAATCCTGTGGAACACTCCCTGTCAGTATAGAGTCCTTAAAGGGGTTCTGCAGGTTTTAATATCTGATGATCTATCCTCTGGATAGATCATCAGTATCTGATCGGCGGCGGTCCGACACCTGGGACCCCCGCCGATCAGCTGTTTGAGAAGGCAGCGGCGCTACAGGAGCGCCGCGGCCTTCTCAGTGTTTACCCGTAGGCCAGTGACGTCACGACTAGTATCACTGGCCTGGGCGGGGCTAAGCTCTGTTCACATGAATGGAGCTTAGCCCCGCCCAGGCCAGTGATACTAGTCGTGACGTCACTGGCCTGCGGGTAAACACTGAGAAGGCCGCGGCGCTCCTGTAGCGCCGCTGCCTTCTCAAACAGCTGATCGGCGGGGGCCCCGGGTGTCAGGCCGCCGCCGATCAGATACTGATGATCTATCCAGAGGATAGATCATCAGATATTAAAACCTGCAGGACCCCTTTAAATATCAGGTATAAGGGTCTGGCAATGACATTACTTAATTCTCTTAGGATACGTGGGTGTATGCCATCCGGTCCTGGCGATTTGTCTATTTTAATCTTTTTAAGACGCCCCAGTACTTCTTCCTGGGTCAGAAAGGACACTTTTAAAGGGGAATTCACTTTTATATTCTGCATTTCATCTGACAGTTTATTTTCCTCAGTGAATACAGTGGAGAAAAAGATATTTAAGAGTTTTGCTTTCTCCTCATCGCTCTCTGCTACTCCCCCCTCATTACTCTGTAAGGGGCCGACACCTTCAGATTTATACTTTTTAGTATTTATATAATTGAAGAACATTTTAGGGTTAGTTTTACTCTCTTTAGCAATTAGGCTTTCAGTCTCTAGCTTAGCTGCTTTTATTTGTCTTTTACAAATTCTATTTTTTTCCTTAGTTTTTCAATGCTTCCTCGCTCCCCTCCTGTTTTAGTGATTTAAATGCTTTCTTTTTGTCATTTATTGCTTTTTTTACAGTTCTATTTATCCACATTGGTTTTTTCTTGTTTCTTATCATTTTATTCCTATACGGTATGTACCTCTCACAATTAGATATTAGGATGCTTTTAAAAATATCCCATTTTGTGGCTGTATTTTTATTTTCGAGGATTTTGTCCCAGTTAGTTAGACCTATGGCCTCTCTTAGATGGCTAAATTTTGCATTTTTGAAGTTTGGTATTTTTGTTCCTCCCTGAAGAAATGCTTTTTTTAATGACAATTTAAAGGTTATTATTTTATGGTCACTGTTACCCAGGTGTCCCCCAACCTGCACATCTGTTGTTCTGTCAGGTCTATTGGTTAATACTAAGTCCAGTATGGCCGTCCCTCTAGTCGGGTCCTGAACCAGTTGGGAAAGTTAATTGTCTTTGGTTATTGCCAATAACCTGTTTCCTTTATGAGATATACAGGTTTCAGTTTCCCAGTCTATATCTGGGTAGTTGAAGTCCCCCATAATAACAACCTCATTCTGATTTGCCGCCTCGTCTATTTCATTTAGAAGTCGATTTTCTGTGGCCTCTGAAATATTAGGTGGTTTATAATAAACTCCTATTAGTATTTTATTATTGTTTTTGGCTCCATTTATTTCTACCCAAGTAAATGGCTGATTAGGATGTGGAAGTAATTTTGCTGTTAGTAAGAGGAATCTAGCGCATCATAATCTTGCCTGTGGTACCACTCGACTTTGTGGGTCCAAACAGGGAACATCGACTTTCACCCTAACTGATCGCTGAATTGACCATTACTTCAATACAAATAAATTAAGGGGTCAATAGTGACTGTATGTGTGAGCATTATAAGTAAAACATCTCATATTACTAGCTATACTGATTTAAATTATCTCCTGTGGCAACACAGTTCTCGTCACAGTAGGCACTGACTGTTGTTTTTCTATCCTATTAATAAAACAATTTTTTGAGTGGGCTCACTCCACATACACATACCTTTCTCCTTCCCATAACACATCCTGGGAAATTTTTTGTAGTGACTTTGGATAGGGCACTAAGTATTCAAGGAATAAAAACCAACTGATAATTTTAACTTCACATTCTCTATTGGTATTGTAGCTATTTAGATAATTTCAATAAAAGTTATGTTCTAACACAGTATCTTTGGAGGATCCCTAAAGGGGCTTCTTTGCTAATCAAAGGACTTTGATTAAATGGAATATGCATACTCTTGCAGGAAGGAGCCCAAGGCACGCCCCCTGCTAGTGCCCAAGCCCACCCTCGTGCTGGAAGCAGGGAAAAGAGGGGCAGAGTTATGGCTTGAATGTGATGTAGGAGGCGTGCCTGGGCTCCTTCCTGCAAGAGTGACACCCCTCTGGGCACCTTACTGGCTCATTTCCATACCAAATAAACTGGATTTTTAGAAGATAGAAAACATCTATTGCTGAAACAAAGGCACATCTGGAAATAAGGTACTGAGTGCTATTAGGCCATGGCTTTACTTCAATAGCGATTTATCCTGGTGACAGATTTCCTTTAAGAGAACTATTGCACATAAAAACCACACTCAGTTTCCCATAAAAGCAGGCATAGTAACCACTCATCTCCTGCGTGTAACCCTTTTAATAAAACAATCTCTGGGAGAAAGTGGGGGCGGAACTCCTCTGAGGCCATCAAGTCTATATCTAGAATGGACACACACAGCCCAGAATCAATTAATGGAAATATTCCTTGTTGTTAGGGCATACTTACATGTGACTTAACTGGCTATGTACTATTAATAGACAGCCTAATGTACTGATGACATAGATATATGCAACTACATAAAAAAAGCCCCTATTGGATTAAAAATAATGCTTAAAGGGGTTTTCCAGGATTTTAATATTGATGACCTATCCTCATGATATCAATATCAGATCGAGTGTATAGGAACAAGCCATCCCATTGAAATGAATGGGATGGCTTGTAGTTACACCTGCTCACCGTTGCACTGTCAACATAGAGCAGATAAATAAACAAGGGAAGGCCCCTCTTGAACTCTTTTAGTGAATTCACCATCACCTCAGGCAAAGAGTTCCAAAGTCTCCCGACTCTTACCATAAAGAATTCTCTATGTTTGTGTAGAAACTTTTTTCCTCTAGACGCAGAGGATGTCTCCTTGTCACAGTCCTGGGTATAAAAAGATGATGGGATAGATCTCTACTGACCCCTGATGGTTATTAGATCTCCCCACAATCATCCTTTTTTTTTTCTAAAGTGAATAACCCTAATTTTGATAATCTTTCTGGGTACTGTAGTCCACCCATTACTGTTATTACTTTTGTTGCCCTCCTCTGAATTCTCTCCAGTTCTGCCATGTCTGTCTTGTTCTCAGGAGCCCAGAACTGTACACAGTACTCCATGTGTGGTCTGACTAGTGATTTGTAAAGTGGCAAGACTATATTCTCATCACGGGCATCTATGCCTCTTTTGATGCAACCCATTATCTTATTGGCCTTGGCAGCAGCTGCCTGACACTCGTTTCTTCAGTTTAGTTTGCTGTCCACTAAAATTCCTAAGTCCTTTTCCATATTAGTGTTACCCAATGTTTTACCATTTTAGAATGTACGGGTGATTGGCATTATTCCTTCCCTTGTGCATAACCTTACATTTGTCATAGTTAAACCTCATCTGCCACTTCTCTACACAAGCCTCCAATCTATCCAGATCCATCTGTAGCAGTATACTGTCCTTTTCTGTGTTAATTACACAGTTTAGTATCACCGGCAAAAATTGATATTTTACTGTACAAGATCATTAATAAAAATATTTGAAGAGAATAGAACCCAATACTGACCCCTGTGGTACCCCACTAGTGACAGTGACCCAATCTGATTGTGTGCCGTTACTCTCTGTTTTCTATCACTGAGCCAGTTACTTACCCACATACACACATTTTCCCCCTGTCCAAGCATTCTCATTTTATATACTAACCTTTTATCTGGCACAGTATCAAGTGCTTTGGAGAAGTCAAGATATATGAAATTAATTAACTCACCCCGATCAAGTCTAGAACTTATCTCCTCATAGAAACTGATTAAATGAGTTTGACATGACCGATCCCTCATAAAGCCATGCCGATATGGCGTTATTTATTAATCGCAGTACTCCAAGAGAGCATCTCTTAGAAAACCTTCAAACAGTTTACCCATGACAGATGTTAAACTTGCCAGCCTATAGTTTCCGGGCTCTGTTTTTGATCCTTTTTTGAATATTGGCACCACATTTGATAAGCCCCAATAATGTGGAACACTACCTATCAATATAGAGTACTTAAATATCAGAAATAAGGGGTTTTCTATTACATTATTTAATTCACTTAGGAAACGAAGAGTGTATGCTATCTGGTCCTGGCGATTTGTTAATCTTTTTAAGACGTAGCCGCACTTCCTTCGTCAGCCAGGCTACTTTTAATGAGAAATTTACGTTTACATTCTGCATTTCATTTGTTTATTTTCCTCAGTAAATACAGCGGAGAAAAACATATTTAATAGATTTGCCATCATTCTGTAAAGTACTAAGATCTTCAGCTTGATACCTTTTACCATTTATAGAATTGAAGAACATTTTAGGCTTAATTTTACTCTTTGGCAATGAATCTGTATCTAGTTTGGCTGCTTTTATTTGTCTTTTACATATTCTCTATTTTTTCCTTATGGTTTTTTAATGTTTCCTTGCTATCCTCCTGTTTTAGTGATTTTTAAATGCTTTCTTTTTGTCCGTTATTGTTTCCTTTACATTTCTATTTATCCAAATAGTTTTTTTTTCTTTTTCCTCACCCTTTTATTCCCATAAGGTATGTACTTCTCGCAATTTTTATTTTTGAGGACATTAGTGAGTGTTTTTGCTGAAAATGAGAGAATGACCTTATTCTGCAGATCAGTATGGTATCTGATATTTGCAATTCCAAATTTATATAGATTTTATTGTTTTACTACTTTTATAAAATACCCTTTGAAAAAAAAAATGATTTGCATTATATTCTCACACTTATAACCTTTTTTTTACAGCTCTGTGTACAGAGATATTTTTTGCGGAGCAAACTGTAGTTTCTAATGGTACCCTTTTAGGGTACATATGACTTTATGATCTTATTATTAATATTAATTATTATTATTATTATTATTATTAGAGATGAGCAAATACTAAAATATTTGTGTACTCAGAACAAATTTTTCAAAATATTTGTATGTAATAACGAATCCTATTGAAGTCAATGGGAGATACAAGCATTTTTGCAGTGGACCAAAGTTATTCGCACGCAAGGTTGCCTAAACACCTGAAAACCTCTGAAAGTGATTGAAACCCCACGGAAATGGATAGGGAACACCAGAGGCAGCATGCATGGAGCAGGCAGAGATAGTGCAAGGAGCAACAGGACCTTGTCCGATAAAGCGTACGCTATTGCTACTATACGCTACTATATACTTTTACTCTATACGCTGTTGCGTACGAATTCAAGTCTCGCAAATGCACGCACGACGCTACTACGCGGCGTACAGTCCTCAGAGGCAGATCCAATTTGGCAAGATGGCAAGCAGGCGTTCCTGTGCTTTTAGCTCTGAAGAGCTCAAATTTCTGGTCCAGAAGATGGACAGACAGGAGTACGATGGCACACACAGACACCCCAATCGGCAGAAGCAAGAGATTGTGCAGCAGGTGATCCGAGGCCTGCGCCATCGGTTTCACAGTGTGTGGACCCCAGGCCAGATCCAAAGAAAATGGTCCGATTTAAAATTAAAGTGCCCAGAGCAGCTTACTCAGATCCGGGCAGAGATACGACAGGGTGAGTAACAAAATATTTTAAAAGTAAAAACATGGTAAAAAATTAGTGTACTGTATTGTATATATACCAGTGCCAATAATGAAAACCGTATAGAAGGACAACGTGGGCGTGCGTGGTGCGCTGCAGCAATTTACTTTCATGCTAGGCCACGCCTCTAACTCCACTCAAACAAGTGAAGGTATTCTAAGATACATACCCCTTCCCAGTAATTTGCCTTAGGCTACTTTCACATATGTGGCGGTGATCCAGCAGGCTGTTCCGCGGTATTTGTCTTGCCAATTCCCGGCGTTCTTGCCGGATAGCGGAGAGATCAGCACCGCCCCCCATTATTGTTAATGGGGCTGGCCGTTCTCCCGTTTGTGTCAGGCAAATGCCGGATCCGGAGAGATCCGGTGGGCTGTTCCAGGCATTACATCCTGCTGGATCTCTAGCGCTAGTATGAAAGTACCCTTAGATATATGCCCCTTCATAGTTAGCACTTCCTCCTCCTCCTACACGCAGACTAAAAGATGGGCTCATGCTGCAGCTAATGTGTCTGGAGTGGGCAATATCAAAAATATTCCCACAATAACGATATTAAGGAATTTATTGCAATAAATACCCATTTAGAAGAAAAAAACACTTGGGGCCACAAGGAGAAAACATTATACTGTATGGGGCAGCCACAAGGAGACATTATACTGGATGTCGGGGAAGGTGAAGGAACTGCTCCCTGCTTACCGTCATCTGTCTCTGCTTCCTATGGATGTCAAGACAGCTGACCACGGGACATAGACACCCATTCCCGGACACAGTCGCTAAAATCCTGACTGTCCCGCCGAATCCAGAACGGTTAGGACTGGAGCTATGGTATACTAGTGCATTGTATGTGCTGTATTTATATTTGTTATGTTTGTACCTGCAGAATGTGACACAGACATCTTTTATTCATTCATTCAACCCCCCACCCCTCCCAACAAATGCTCCCTCCATCAAATATGCACCCCAGATATTCTATGTTCCCTTCACATGAAATGCCCACTCCATATCATATTGCCCTCCTCTCACCCATAATATCTTCATAGTAGTATACAGTGTTAGTATTAAAACGGTCATCATCATAACAATTGTGTATGGATTTATGTTGCAGAGCAACATCAACGACGTCACCAACATCGTAATTTATTTTTAATCCAGGCTATGTGGGAGTGCAGCAGCAGTGATATAAGAGCATTAGTGGTTAGGAATGGGATCCAGCCCCAAACTATTCAGATGTATCAACATCAGAAGTTACAACTGTTAATTTGAGTTGAATGTAATGCCATTATTTAATGATTTTTGACAGCTGTTGCACCACAGAGGAGCTCCTCTGACCATCCTATGACCCAGCCAGTGAGGAGCCCACCTGCCCCTCCAACACCCCCCGGGCAAATTGAAGAGCTAGAAGGTAGGTAAAACCAAAAGTGTAATGGGTGGAACTTCTATCTTCAGAATATAAGCTAAATTTATGCTTTATCTTTTGTAGCTCCAACCGTCAGGGGAGATGATGAGGAGTTTTCCCCAGGACCTTGGGAAGACCACTCATTATGGGTGTCCCGTAAGTACAAACCCCTAATTCACAGAAGTGTAATATTTTCAAGCACTAGGATCATGCCACCCAACATGTTATTGATAACTAGACTGTGTACACATTATTTTCTCCAAGTGGTTAGTGAAGCAGACATATCACAATAATTTAAAAATCAAGGTAGTGAAAGAAGTAGAAACTTGTGTTAACCCAAAAATATTTAACAAAAATGTGACATACATGACATAATATTATAGTACATTGGCAATCTCTTTTTAACAAAGCTAGAAACAGCCCTGCACCTCACATAGATCCAGAGATCTGCCCCAATTACTCTGCTACATCAAGCTGGTTACTCAAGGGTAGTGTGACTAGTGTCTATTCTGCTGCATGTCAGAACTCGTGTCCATCTCTCCCTAGTTCTAGTAGATATACAAAATATTTTATGACATGCAACTGCTAAAGTATTCAGATCCAGGTGCTGCTTTGAAAGTTTAGAATATTTTTCGTGGGACAACCCCTTTAACTCGATATTACCAATTATATTACTGTTTCCACCCCTACAGATATACCCACAGACTTTGAGGTGGAGGCCGCCGTACAGCGATTTGGAGACAAGCTCCATGCTGCCTCCCGCCTCCTACTCAGCCTCCAGCTGGACCACCAGGAGCTGGAACAAAGGCCGGCATAATTTTTATTTTCTTTATTTTTTGTATTTTTAGTTCCAAGTTCTAAGTTATTTATATTATTATTATTATTATTATTATTATTATTATTATTATTATTATTATTATTAATGTAAGGTTATGCATATGGGAAGGAATAATGCAAGTCACCAGTACATACTAAATGGTAAAGCATTGGGTAACTCTGACATGAAAAAGGACCTAGGAATTTTAGTGAACAGCAAACTAAGCTGTAGAAGCCAGTGCCAGACAGCTGCTGCCAAGGCCAATAAGATAATGGGTTGCATCAAAAGGGGCATAGATGCCCGTGATGAGAACATAGTCCTGCCACTTTACAAATCACTAGTCAGACCACACATGGAGTACTGTGTACAGTTCTGGGCTCCTGTGAACAAGGCAGACATAGCAGAGCTGGAGAGGGTTCAGAGGAGGGCAACTAAAGTAATAACTGGAATGGGTGGACTACAGTACCCAGAAAGATTATCAAAATTAGGGTTATTCACTTTAGAAAAAAGACGACTGAGGGGAGATCTACCGTATTTTTCGCTTTATAAGACGCACTTTTTTTCCCCCAAAAGTAGGGGGAAAATTGCAGTGCGTCTTATAAAACGAATACAAGTGAGCGCTTCCATTATGGAAGCGCTCACTTGTATGTTTTAGCTGCCGGGACCCCCCCCCCATCAGACCTCAGATCAGACCAGCGTGCACCATAGCAATAAAATAAAAAACTTCACTTACTTGTCCTGCCGCGGCTCCTCAGGCTTCCCGGCCCGGCGCTGCACTGTCCTGAACGCGTACAGCGTCAGGACGTAGTGCGCGCACTATGACCTGACGCTGCACGCAGTCAGGTGACAGTGTAGCGTCGGGCCGGAAAGCCTAAGGAGCGCCGGAGCGGAGCCGGGGCGCTGGACAGGTAAGTGAAGTTTTTTATTTTATTGTTATGGGGCACGCTGGGCTGATCTGAGGTCTGATGGGGGCACAGAGTGGTCTACTGGGGGCACTGTGAGCTGGTCTGAGGTCTGATGGGGGCACAGAGTGGTCTAATGGGGGCACTGTGAGCTGTTCTGAGGTCTGATGGGGCACAAAGTGGTCTAATGGGGGCACTGTGAGCTGGTCTGAGGTCTGATGGGGGCACAGATTGGTCTAATGGGGCGCTGTGAGCTGGTCTGAGGTCTGAGACTGGTCAATGGAACTCTGAGGTCTGATGGGGCAGAGTGGTCTAATGGGGCACTGTGAGGTCTGGGGGGCACAGAGTGGTCTCATGGGGCACTGTGGGCTGGTCTGACTGATGGGTACGCTGGGCTGACTAGAGGGTCTGAAACTGAGTCTGAGGGGAACGCTGGGCTGATCTGAGGTCCTGGGCTCATCTGAGGTCTGATGGGGGAACTGGCTGGATGTGATGTCCTGAAATTTATGGGGGTCAATATGGTCTGATGAAAATAATTTTTTTCTTATTCCTACTCTAAATCTGGTGCGTCTTATCTTCAGGTGCGTCTTATAAAGCGAAAATACGGTAATAACTATGTATCAGTCAGTACAGAGATTCTCCCATCATCTATTTATCCGAGACTGTGACTGTGACGAGGGACATCCTCTGCGTCTGGAGGAAAGAAGGTTTGTACACAAACATAGAAGAGGATTCTTTAAGGTAAGAGCAGTGAGACTATGGAACTCTCTGCCTGAGGAGGTGGTGATGGTAAGTTCACTAAAAGAGTTCAAGAGAGGCCTGGATGTATTTCTGGAGGGTAATAATATTACAGGTTATAGTTACTAGAGAGGGGTCGTTGATCCAGGGAGTTATTCTGATTGCCTGATTGGAGTCGGGAAGGAATTTCTCCCCCTAAAGTGAGGAAAATTGGCTTCTACCTCACAGGGGTTTTTTTGCCTTCCTCTGGATCAACTTGTAGGAAAATAGGTTGAACTGGATGGACAGATGTCTTTTTTCGGCCTTACAAACTGTTACTATGTTACTATTATTATTACTTAAATAATTCTTCAGAAACCTGTGTTTTGAAACACCAGCTGCCAAAAATTACACGGAACAGGCACTCCAATACAACAGGTATAAAGAAGGGACTCATTCACATAGTGGAACAATTGTCCTTGTCATGGGACTCATACACTCATAAAGCCTATGCACAAAGTGACAAGTCTGCCAAAAATTACAAGGAACAGGCACTCCGATACACCTTTTATTACACATAAAGGAGAACATCAGACACACCCGTGAAAAATTAATATTGATGGCCTGCTAGTGAGCAGACCCTTGAAAACATTATGGTTTAGGGCCTACATGAGAAAACAGTGTATCAAATCCACCCTAAAAGTGTTCAGCCACTTAACTGTGGTGGGGTAGCGAAGTCAGAGGGAATCCAGGCCTAGTTCATCTTGATAAGCGTCAACCTCAAAAAACACGCTTAATATCAAACGCTAAAAATTTAGTTTAGAAAGGCTGTTGGCCTTTGTTAAAAATTGAGGTTAGAGGAGCTGTTTGCCCTGGGTAAAAATTGAGTTTAGAGAGGCTGTTGGCCTTCCTTAAAAATTGTGGTTAGAGAGGCTGTTGGCCTTCCTTAAAAATTGTGGTTAGAGAGGCTGTTGGCCTTCCTTAAATATTGTGGTTAGAGAGGCCCGTCAAAAATTTAGATTGATGACCTGGTGGTGAACAGACCCTACAAAACATTATTTTTGAGGGACTGGTGGTGAACAGACCCCTGAAAACATTATGGTTGAAGGCCTGGTGGTGAACAGACCCTTGAAAACATTATGGTTGAAGGCCTGGTGGTGAACAGACCCTTGAAAACATTATTTTTGAGGGACTGGGTTGTGAACAGACCCCTGAAATAACATTATTTTTGAGGGTCTGGTGGTGAACAGACCCTTGAAAACATTATGGTTGAAGGCCTGGTGGTGAACAGACCCTTGAAAACATTATTTTTGAGGGACTGGTGGTGAAAAGACCCCTGGAAACATTAATGGTTGAAAGCCTGGTGGTGTAACAAGACCCCTGAAATCAATTAATGGTTGAAGGCCTGGTGGTGAACAGACCCATTGAAAACATTATTTTTTAAGGGACTGGTGGTGAACATACCCCTGAAAACATTATGGTTAAAGGCCTGTGTGGTTAACAGACCCTTTGAAAATGTTATATGGGTTGAGGGACTGGTGGTGGAACAGATCCATGAAAACATTATAGTTGAAGGCCTGGTGGTGAACAGACCCCTTGAAAACATTATTTTGAGGGACTGGTGGTGAAAAGACCTTGAAAATTTTTATAGTTGAAGGCCTGGTGGTGAAACAGACCCTTGAAAACATTATGGTTGAAGGCCTGGTGGTGAACAGACCTTGAAAACATTATTTTTGAGTGGTTGTGAACAGACCCTTTGGAAGGGACTGGTGAACAGACCCTTGAAAACATTATTTTTGAGGGACTGGTGGTGAACAGACCCCTGAAAACATTATGGTTGAAGGCCTGGTGGAACAGACCCTGAAACATTATTTTTGAGGATGGTTGTGAACAGACCCTGAAAACATGAAGGCCTGGTGTGAACAGATTGAAAATGTTATGGTTGAAGGCCTGGTGGTGAACAGACCCTTGAAAACATTATTTTTAAGGGACTGGTGGTGAACAGACCCCTGAAAACATTATGGTTGAAGGCCTGGTGGTGAACAGACCCTTGAAAATGTTATGGTTGAAGGCCTGGTGGTGAACAGACCCTTGAAAACATTATTTTTAAGGGACTGGTGGTGAACAGACCAGAAAACATTATTTGAAGCCTGGTGGGAACAGACCTTGAAAACATTTATGGTTTTTGAAGCCTGGTGGTGAACAGACCCTTGAAAAACATTATTTTGAGGGACTGGTGCGTGAACAGACCCTTTGAAAACATTATTTTTGAGGGACTGTGGTGAACAGACCCCTGAAAACATTATGGTTGAAGGCCTGGTGGTGAACAGACCCTTGAAAACTTATTTTGAGGGACTGGTGGTGAACAGACCTTGAAAACATTATTTGAAGGCCTTGGTGAGACCCTGTTATTTTGGTTGAACAGACCTTGAAAACATTATTGAGGGACTTGTGAACAGACCCATGAAAACATTATTTTTGAGGGCTGGTGGTGAAACAGACCTTGAAAACATTATGGTGAAGGCCTGGTGGTGAACAGACCCTTGAAAACGTTATTTGAGGGACTGGTGGTGACATTGAAAACATGATTGAAAACATTATTTTTGACTGAAAACAGTGTGGTAACAGACCCTGAAAACATTTGGTTGAAGGCCTGGTGGTGAACAGACCCTTGAAAACATTATTTTTGAGGGACTGGTGGTGAACAGACCCGAAAACATTTTTTGAAGGGTGGTGGTGAACAGACCCTGAAAACATTATGGTTGAAGGCCTTGTGGTGAACAACCCTTGAAAACATTATTTTTGAGGGACTGGTGGTGAACACCCCTTGAAAACATTTATGGTTTGAAGCCTGGTGGAACAGACCTATGAAAATATGGTGGTGAACAGACCTTGAAAACATTAATTGGTGGTGTGGTGGTGGTGAACAGACCTTGAAAACATTATGGTTGAAGGCCTGGTGGTGAACAGACCCTTGAAACATTAATGGTGAAGGACCTGGTGGTGAACAGACCCTTGAAAACATTTATTTTTGAGGACTGGTGGTGAACAGACCCTTGAAAACTTATGAAAACTAAAACATGGTTGAAGCCTGGTGTGAACAGACCTTGAAAACATTATTGTGGTGGTGAACAGACCCCCTGAAAACATTATGGTTTGAAAGGCCTTGAAAAACGTGGTGAACAGACCCTTGAAAACATTATGGTTGGTTTGGTGAACAGACCCTGAAAACCTGGGGTGAACAGACCCTTGAAAACATTATTTGAGGGACTGGTGGTGAACAGACCCTTGAAAACATTATGGTTGAAGGCCTGGTGGTGAACAGACCCCTTTAAAAACATTATGGTTGAAGGCTGGTGGTGAACAGACCTTGAAAACATTATTTTTGAGGGACTGGTGGTGAACAGACCCTTAAAACATTATTTGAAGCCTGGTGGTGACAACCTTGAAAACATTATTTTGAGGACTGGTGGTTGAAAAGACCCTGAAAACATTATGAGGCCTGGTGGTGAACAGACCCCTGAAAACATTATTTTTGAGGCCTGGTGGTGAACAGACCCTTGAAAACATTATGGTTGAAGGGCCTGGTGGTGAACAGACCCTTTGAAAACATTATTTAAGGGACTGGTGGTGAACAGACCCTTGAAAACATTATGGTGGTGAACAGACCCTTGAAACATTATTTTAAGACCTGGTGTGAACAGGTGAAAACATTATTTTTGAGGGACTGGTGGTGAACAGACCCTGAAAACATTATTTTGAAGGCCTGTGGTGAACAGACCCTTGAAACATTATGGTTTTTGAACAGGGGAACAGACCCTTGAAAACATTATGGTGGGTGAAGGGTGAACAGACCCTTGAAACATGAGGGACTGGTGGTGAACAGACCTGAAAACATTATTTTTTGAGGGACTGGTGGTGAACAGACTGAAAACATTATTTTGAGGACTGGTGGTGAACAGACCTTGAAAACATTAAGTTGAAGGCTGGTGTGAACAGACCTTAAAATTATTTTTGAGGGAAACACCATGAAAACATTATTTTGAGGGACTGGGGTGAACAGACCCCGAAAACATTATGTTGAAGGCCTGGTGGTGAACAGACCCATGAAAACAGATATTTTTGAGGGACTGGTGGTGAACAGACCCTGAAAACATTATTTTGAGGCCTGGTGGTTGAAAACATTATGGTTGAAGCCTGGTGGGAACAGACCCTTTGAAAACATTATTTGAAGGCTGTGGTGATGAAAAACATTATTTTTGAGGACTGGTGTGAACAGACCCTGAAAACATTATGGTTTAAGGCCTGGTGGTGAACAACCCCTGAAAACATTATTTTGAACGGACTGGTGGTGAACAGACCCTTGAAACATTATGGTTGAAGGGCTGTTGTGAACAGACCCTTGAAAACATTATTGAGCCTTGGTGAACAGACCCTGAAAACATTATGTTGAAGGCCTGGTGGTGAACAGACCCTTGAAAACATTATTTTTGATTTGTGACAGACCTGAAAACATATTTTTTGGACTGAACAGTGAAAACATTATTTTTGAAGGCTGGTGGTGAACAGACCCCTTGAAAACATTATGGTTGAGGCCTGGTGGTGAACAGACCTGAAAACAGAACAGACCCTTGAAAACATTATGGTTGAAGGCCTGGTGGTGAACAGACCCTTGAAAAATTTTTTGAGGACTGGGTGAACAACCTAAAACATTGGTTGAAGCCTGGTTGGTGAACAGACCCTTGAAAACATTATTTTTGAGGGACTGGTGTGAACAGAACCCAAAAACATTTTTTGAATGCCTGGTGGTGAACAGACCCTGAAAACTTTAGGTGAAGCCTGGTGAACTGAACAGACCCTTGAAAACATTATGGTTGAAGCCTGGTGGTGAACAGACCCTTGAAAATTATTTTTGAGGACTGGTGGAGACCCTTGAAAACATTCGGTGGGTGAACAGACCGCATGAAAACATTATGGTTGAAGCCTGGTGGTGAACAGACCTGAAAACATTATTTTTGAGGGACTGGTGGTGAACAGACCCCTGAAAACATTATGGTTGAAGGCCTAGTGGTGAACAGACCATTGAAAACATTATGGTTGAAGGCCTGTGGTGAACAGACCCTTGAAAATTATTTTGAGGGACTGGTGTGAAACAGACAAAACATTATTTGAAGGCCTGGTGAAACAGACCCGAAAACATTATGGTTGAAGGCCTGTGGTGACAGACCCTTGAAAACATTAGAGGGACCAGACCTGAAAACATTTTTGAAGCCTGGTGGTGAACAGACCCTTGAAAACATTAGGGATGATGGTGAACAGACCTGAAAACATTATGAAGGCCTGGTGGTGAACAGACCTTGAAACGATTAAATTTGGTTGAAGGCCTGGTGAATGAACAGACCCTTGAAAACATTATGAAACACAGTTAAAACATTATTTTGAGGACTGGTGGTGAACAGACCCCTGAAAACATTATTTGAAGGGACTTGGTGAAAGACCCATGAAAACATTATTTTGAGGCCTGGTGAACAGACCCTTGAAAACATTATTTTTGAGGGATTTGGTGACAGACCCTGAAAACATTATTTTGAGTGGTGTGACAGACCCCTGAAAACATATGGTTGAAGGCCTGGTGGTTGAACAGACCTTGAAAACATTATGAGGACCTGGTGGTGGTGAACAGACCCCTGAAAACATTATGGTTGGTGAAGGCCTGGTTTGGAACAGACCCATGAAAACATT
>ONZH01028266.1:0-21008 GCA_900303285.1 Rhinella marina
GGCCAAGAGGTGAGACCTCTAAAAATTATGTGGAGGCCCAGAGGTGAGACCTCTTAAAAAATTATGTGGAGGCCCAGAGGTGAGACCTCTTAAAAATTATGTGGCGGCCCAAAAGGTGAGATCTCTTAAAATTTTGTGGAGGCCCCAAGAGGTGAGCCATAAATATATAGAATTTTTTTATTTACGGAGCAATTCTACTGGCGGTTAAGGAGGAGGAGGAGGTGGAGGAGGAAATGGCACTTCATACAGATGGCACTTCACTTTGGCTGCTTTCCACAGTTGGAGAAGCAAAGTCCGGGTCAATCCACTTGCTGTTCATTTTGATTAGCGTCAGCCTGTCGGCACTGTCGGTTGACAGGCGGCTGCGCTTATCGGTTATAATGCCCCCGGCTGCGCTGAACACCCTTTCTGATAGCACGCTGGCGGCAGGGCAGGCAAGCACCTCCAAGGCGTACAGGGACAGTTCCAGCCACGTGTCCAACTTGGAGACCAGTAGTGTAGGACGCCGAGGATCGGGAGAGGACAGGGGTACGGTCTGCCAGGTACTCCCGCAACATCCGCCGATACTTGTCCCTGCTGATAGCGGGCCCCGCAGTATGAAGTTGCACGAGGGGTGCCTATGACGTGTGTCCCACAACCTTGGAGAGTGTTCCCCTGGTGGCTGTGGGCCTGATCGATGTTGAGGGACTCTGGGAGACCCTCTCCTCTCTGCCGCCAGCGATGGTGGGTGGGAAAATCTCCATCATGTTCTGCACGAGTTCCCTCTGGTATTCCAGCAATTGATTCGTCCTCTCCTCTACCGGAATAAAAGAGGAGACGTTATCTTTATACCGGGGGTCCAGGAGTGCGAAGACCCAGCACAGTTTTGTTCTCCACTATCCGGACAACACGTGTGTCCGGGAAAAGCAGCCCAGCATGAAGTCAGCCATAGTGTGCCAGACTCTGAATAGGCATGACGTCACTGCCCCCACCAGAAGGATCACTTAGCCATTTCCTCCTCTTCCTCTTCCGCCTCCTCTCCGCCCCATCCGCGCTGAACAATGGGACGCACACAGCCTGACTGCTACCCTCGCCGCCAGCATCCTCCTCCTCTTCCACAGCCACCTCCACGTCGTCCTCCTCCTCCTCATCCTCCTCCTCCTCCTCCTCCTGCAACTGCCACCGTGAAGCAGACAAAAGTGTGGTCTGACTGTGTAGCTCCGTTGCGTCTCCTCCTACCCCCGTCTCCTCTGCGTTGCAATGCGTTCTCCCTTATTGCGATGAGTGATTCTTTAAGGACGCATAGGAGCGGGATGGTTACGCTCACTATAGCGTCCTCGCTGCTGACCTTCTTGGTGGACTCCTCAAAGATACGCAGTACATCGCATACGTCTGCCATCCATGTCCACTCGTGGTTGGCAAACTGAGGGAGCTGAGTTGGAGGCACGTGTGGATTCATAATCTGGTACTCCATCAATGCTCTCTGCTGCTCACACACCCTGGCCAACATGGAATAGGTGGAATTCCAGCGAGTCGGCAGGTAGCACAACAGCCGATGTTCAGGCAAATGGAGGCGTTGCTGGAGTTTTTTTAAGCTAGCAGCAGCTACAGTTGACTTCCGAAAGTGAGCGCACAAGCGCCGCACTCTCACCAGTAGCTCTGCCAGGTTGGGGTAAGTCTTTAGAAATTTTTGGACTACCAGATTAAAAACGTGGGCCAGGCATGGTACGTGATCGAGTTCGGCAAGCTCCAGAGCCGCCACCAGGTTACGGCCGTTATCGCACACGACCATGCCTGGTCCTAGCTGCAGCGGCGACAGCCACATCTCCGTCTGCTGCAATATGGCGTCCCTCACCTCTGGGGCGCTGTGCTTCCTGTCGCCCAAGCTGATGAGCTTAAGCACCGCCTGCTGACGTCTCCCGCGCCAGTGCTGCAACGCTTCCAGCTAGCGGCTGAGGGCGATATTAAGGCAGAGGAGGAGGGGGGTTTATCAGAACCCGTGCTGGCAATCTTGGGCGGGGGTGGTAGGTAGGCCGTCTCTGTTTGCGACCCCGTCCCCGCTTCCACTACATTCACCCAGTGTGCCGTCAAAGAGATGTATCGTCCCTGGCCGCAAGCGCTTGTCCACGAGTCGGTGGTCAAGTGGACCTTTGCGCTGACTGCGTACCTCAGGGCCCGCCTGATGTTACGCGACACGTGCTGGTGCAGGCGGGGACGGCACTCCGGGAAAAGTAGTGGCGGCTGGGGACGGAATAGCGAGGTGCGGCAGCCGCCATCAGGTCGCGGAAGGCCTGCGTCTCCACAAGCCTAAACGGCAACATCTCCAGGGCCAGCAGTTTGGAGATGTGGCAGTTTAAGGCTTGGGCTTGGGGGTGACTCGAGGCGTACTTCCGCCTGCGGTCGAACGCCTGCGAGATGGACAGTTGTTGGGACGAGGAGTGTGAAGGTGCAGGCGAAGAGGCGGGGGAAGGGGAGGCTGAAGGAGAAGGCCCCAAGTAGCCGAGGCAGAGGCAGATGTGGAGGTGTCCTGGCTGGAGGTCTGGACCGCAGTGGCAGCACACAACAAAGGGGAAGAGGCAGTGGCAGCAAGACCGGGCGCAGGTTGTATTGCGTTTGCTCTCTCCCACTCAGCCCAGTGCTTGACTTCCAAGTGACGCCGCATGCCTGAGGTGGTCAGATTGCTCTTCTCAGAGCCCCTACTCAGTTTTGAGTGGCAGAGTGTGCAAACCGCGCTCAGTTTTTCATCCGCACAAACATTAAAAAATCTCCACACCACAGAAGTACGAGGCCTCGATGGGGGAGCTTCGCGCGACTGCCCGCTGCCGGGAACAGCTTCGGCCCTGCTGGCTGTGGCCTCACTTCTCTGTCTGGACTGTCCTCTGCCTGTGGACATCCCTCTGCCTGTGGACATCCCTCTGCCTCTGGACATCCCTCTGCCTCTGGACATCCCTCTGTCTCTGGACATTCCTCTGCCTCTTGCTGCCTTTTTCGGTGCTGCGCAGACCACCACCTCTCCACTGCTTTCCCCGCTGGACATCACCCCTGGCCAAGTGGGGTCGGTCATTTCGTCATCCACCACCTCCTCTTCCACTTCCTCACTCTGCTCCTCCTCCTGCCCACTGGACATTCCAACAGCCTCCCTTGATGGCAACTGCGTCTCATCATCATCATCGCTGATTATAACAGATGCTGGTTCAGGGTCCACATCAGCAGGAGATGACGAATACTCAAGTGTTTGGGCATCACTACAAACAAATTCCTCTGCTAGCTCCTGGGATTCTTCCGGCACATCTGAAAAAGGACCCGAAAAGAGCTCCTGGGAGGGGTCAATGGTGGGATGACTCTGTTGGCCAGGTGTGGAGGAAGGAGGGTCAGAGTGAGACTGTGTGGATGACTGGCTGGTGGACAACTGTGTGGAAGCGCTATCGGCTATCCATTGCACCACCTGTTCAACCTGCTCAGGCCTCAACAGCGGTGTAACCCGCCCCCTGCTTAACTGTCCCATAAAGGCAGGGATTCTGGATGAGTGGGATCCTGGCTGACCCTCACCAGCACGCATTGTATCCACACTGGCTTCAACAAGGACACCAACAGCATTTCCGCGCCCCCGTCCTCGTCCGATTCCGCTAGCCCCCCTCCGCATTTTTTTTTTTGTTACAATATTTTGCCTTCACAGCCTTGTACTAACTGTTCAGATGGTGTGTATGAACACTACGTATATACAATTATTTTGCAAGAGAACGCAAATTACAGGTGCCAATGAAAAGGCTTTTTTTTTTTCTATATTTCTAGGTACACAGCCGTGTACTAACAGATCAGACGGTGTGTATGAACACTACGTATATACAATTATTTTGCAAGAGAACGCAAAGTACAGGTTCCAATGAAAAGGTTTTTTTTTTTTCTATATTTCTAGGTACACAGCCGTGTACTAACAGATCAGACGGTGTGTATGAACACTACGTATATACAATTATTTTGCAAGAGAACGCAAAGTACAGGTGCCAATGAAAAGGCTTTTTTTTTTTCTATATTTCTAGGTACACAGCCGTGTACTAACAGGTCAGACGGTGTGTATGAACACTACGTATATACAATTATTTTGCCAAGAGAACGCAAAGTACAGGTTCCAATGAAAAGGTTTTTTTTTTTTCTATATTTCTAGGTACACAGCCGTGTACTAACAGATCAGACGGTGTGTATGAACACTACGTATATACAATTATTTTGCAAGAGAACGAAAAAGTACAGGTGCCAATGAAAAGGCTTTTTTTTTTATATATTTCTAGGTACACAGCCGTGTACTAACAGATCAGACGGTGTGTATGAACACTACGTATATACAATTATTTTGCAAGAGAACGAAAAAGTACAGGTGCCAATGAAAAGGCTTTTTTTTTTTTATATTTCTAGGTACACAGTCGTGTACTAACAGATCAGACGGTGTGTATGAACACTACGTATATACAATTATTTTGCAAGAGAACGCAAAGTACAGGTGCCAATGAAAAGGCTTTTTTTTTTCTATATTTCTAGGTACACAGCCGTGTACTAACAGATCAGACGGTGTGTATGAACACTACGTATATACAATTATTTTGCAAGAGAACGCAAAGTACAGGTGCCAATGAAAAGGCTTTTTTTTTTTATATTTCTAGGTACACAGTCGTGTACTAACAGATCAGACGGTGTGTATGAACACTACGTATATACAATTATTTTGCAAGAGAACGCAAAGTACAGGTGCCAATGAAAAGGCTTTTTTTTTTCTATATTTCTAGGTACACAGCCGTGTACTAACAGGTCAGACGGTGTGTATGAACACTACGTATATACAATTATTTTGCAAGAGAACGCAAAGTACAGGTTCCAATGAAAAGGTTTTTTTTTTTTCTATATTTCTAGGTACACAGCCGTGTACTAACAGATCAGACGGTGTGTATGAACACTACGTATATACAATTATTTTGCAAGAGAACGCAAAGTACAGGTGCCAATGAAAAGGCTTTTTTTTTAAATATATTTCTAGGTACACAGCCGTGTACTAACAGATCAGACGGTGTGTATGAACACTACGTATATACAATTATTTTGCAAGAGAACGCAAAGTACAGGTGCCAATGAAAAGGCTTTTTTTTTTCTATATTTCTAGGTACACAGCCGTGTACTAACAGATCAGACGGTGTGTATGAACACTACGTATATACAATTATTTTGCAAGAGAACGCAAAGTACAGGTGCCAATGAAAAGGCTTTTTTTTTCTATATTTCTAGGTACACAGCCGTGTACTAACAGATCAGACAGTGTGTATGAACACTACGTATATACAATTATTTTGCAAGAGAACGCAAAGTACAGGTGCCAATGAAAAGGCTTTTTTTTTATATATTTCTAGGTACACAGCCGTGTACTAACAGATCAGACGGTGTGTATGAACACTACGTATATACAATTATTTTGCAAGAGAACGCAAAGTACAGGTGCCAATGAAAAGGCTTTTTTTTATATATTTCTAGGTACACAGCCGTGTACTAACAGATCAGACGGTGTGTATGAACACTACGTATATACAATTATTTTGCAAGAGAACGCAAAGTACAGGTGCCAATGAAAAGGCTTTTTTTTTCTATATTTCTAGGTACACAGCCGTGTACTAACAGATCAGACGGTATGTATGAACACTACGTATATACAATTATTTTGCAAGAGAACGCAAAGTACAGGTGCCAATGAAAAGGCTTTTTTTTTTTCTATATTTCTAGGTACACAGCCGTGTACTAACAGATCAGACGGTGTGTATAAACATTACATATATACAATTATTTTGCAAGAGAATGCAAAGTACAGGTGCCAATGAAAAGGCTTTTTTTTTTCTATATTTCTAGGTACACAGCCGTGTACTAAGAGATCAGACGGTGTGTATGAACACTACGTATATACAATTATTTTGCAAGAGAACGCAAAGTACAGGTGCCAATGAAAAGGCTTTTTTTTTTCTATATTTCTAGGTACACAGCCGTGTACTAACAGATCAGACGGTGTGTATGAACACTATGTATATACAATTATTTTGCAAGAGAACGCAAAGTAGAGGTGCCAATGAAAAGGCTTTTTTTTTTTTTATATTTCTAGGTACACAGCCGTGTACTAACAGATCAGACGGTGTGTATGAACACTACGTATATACAATTATTTTGCAAGAGAACGCAAAGTACAGGTGCCAATGAAAAGGCTTTTTTTTTTCTATATTTCTAGGTACACAGCCGTGTACTAACAGATCAGACGGTGTGTATGAACACTACGTATATACAATTATTTTGCAAGAGAACGCAAAGTATAGGTGCCAATTAAAAGGCTTTTTTTAAAAATATTTCTAGGTACACAGCCTTGTACTAACAGATCAGACGGTGTGTATGAACACTACGTATATACAATTATTTTGCAAGAGAACGCAAAGTACAGGTGCCAATGAAAAGGTTTTTTTTTTCTATATTTCTAGGTACACAGCCGTGTACTAACAGATCAGACGGTGTGTATGAACACTACGTATATACAATTATTTTGCAAGAGAACGCAAAGTACAGGTGCCAATGAAAAGGCTTTTTTTTTCTATATTTCTAGGTACACAGCCGTGTACTAACAGATCAGACGGTGTGTATGAACACTACGTATATACAATTATTTTGCAAGAGAACGCAAAGTACAGGTGCCAATGAAAAGGCTTTTTTTTTTTAAATATTTCTAGGTACACAGCCGTGTACTAACAGATCAGACGGTGTGTATGAACACTACGTATATACAATTATTTTGCAAGAGAACGCAAAGTACAGGTGCCAATGAAAAGGCTTTGTTTTTTTCTATATTTCTAGGTACACAGCCGTGTACTAACAGATCAGACGGTGTGTATGAACACTATGTATATACAATTATTTTGCAAGAGAACGCAAAGTACAGGTGCCAATGATAAGGCTTTTTTTAAAAAATATTTCTAGGTACACAGCCGTGTACTAACAGATCAGACGGTGTATATGAAGACTACGTATATACAATTATTTTGCAAGAGAACGCAAAGTACAGGTGCCAATGAAAAGGCTTTTTTTTTTTTTATATTTCTAGGTACACAGCCGTGTACTAACAGGTCAGACGGTGGGTATTTACACCTGGTATACAAAAAGGGTATTGCAGGCACACAGAACCCAGAACACTAGAGCCAAATAAACTGTATTTAAAAAATAAAATAAAATTCACAGCCGTATACTGCCAGATCAGATGGTGCATATACACACTAGGTATATAACAGGGTTTTGCAGCCAAAAAGAACGCAGAACAGTAGTGCCAAATATAGTTTGGTATGTAGCAGAGCACCAAATACACCACTAATGCCTCTCTCTGTCCCTACTCCAGCAGCTATCCCTGAATACAGCAACCGTTCTCTGCAGACTGTATATTGTAGTAAAGCTATCACTGTACTGCACTATAGTAGCCCTGATAAGGGCTTTTAATCACACTCCTGCCTGTCCAACAGCTAAAACCTATCTGTCCCTTCTCCAGCCTCTGTCCCTGACTAAGTTCACGCAGAATATGCGAACGAGCAGGAAGAGCTGAGTTTTTAATATTCGAGGTCACATGGTTTTTCCAGCCAATCCATGTAGACGCTGTTTTCGCGCTGCCAGCGTGCTCCGCGGGCCTGTCATACCCCCCCTGCATGTTGATTGGTGGAAAAAGAGCGCCAGGGAAGGTGGGGGGGAAAACGAATTCTAAGTGCGCCATCGCCGTTATACTCGATTGAAATCGAGTATGCCGAATAGCGTAGTATTCGATCGAATACCGGCTCGATCGAACACTACTCGCTCATCTCTAATAGATATGAGATAGATAGACATTAGATAGATATGAGATAGACAGATAGATAGATATGAGATAGATATGCGATAGATATAAGATAGATAGACAGTAATATAGATAGATAGATAGATAGATAGATAGATAGATAGATAGATAGATAGATATCCATCTCCATCCATTTATGACTATTCTCAGGATAAGTCATCAGTATCAGGATGTTGGGAATCAGCACCCCCACAAATCAACTTTTTTTTAACCAACCACCATCAAGGCAAACATCTTCTGAGGATAAGCCTTCAACATTGATATCATTGACAACTAATTAAATAAATCAATAAAACAAGTTGACATTTTTTAAGTCTTTTTTTGTTTACTTTTATTCTTCAAGATGAAAATTCAGGATGGATACCAATGATTTAAACCAGACTTTTTTTTATACAACTCCAGATTACTGGTAAGTTTATATTCCTCATATTTTCCACTCAAACAGTAAATGCAGTATATTTTTGTAAAGAAAAAAATGTTCACAAATAGTCCTTTATTATAGCCAGATGTTGTGTTAATATGAAAAAAATCAGATTTTACTAAAAAAAAAAAAAAGTTGTTCCAAAAATTAGGCAAAAAAGGGAAAAATGCATGCTCATGTTTATACACACAGTAATTAAGGAAGAAGACAGTAACTTGTATTGAACAGGCTTCCAAAATTATTCCTTATTGGTGCAGATGAATTAACGTATTTATATTCACAAATGTTTATGCCAGAAGAAACAGTGGCTTGTTCTGGTCAAGTATCAATAAATTCACCCTTTTTAGGAGCAGCAGTACAGTGTGGATGTGGAAGGGTAAGCTGTGTAGAGATAATAGTAGCAACAATAGTGGAGGCAACAATAACAGCTCAGAATGGAACAGACAAGGCAGTAGATTTGCAGCCGTGCAGTGGTAATTGTAGTAACAGTAGGAAAATTCAATACCGGAATTCTCTGAGGCCAGTGAGGATGCCGGTAATTGGTTTGAATGCTCTCAGCCTCACTGCCATGGCTGACAGTATTGAAGCTGCAATTCTTATTTTGGTCAACATAAGAAATCTCAAGATTTCTCATTAATAAATCCATTTTAAAAATCCATGATTGTTTAAAATTTAAAAAAATTAAAATGCAGTTTGTACACATATATAACCTTTAAAATCATTACAAAACACTTTCCGTATAATAAAAAAATACCTATATATACAGTGCCTTTCGAAAGTAATTGGCTCCCAGGAAATTTTCAACCTTTTGCCACATTTCAGGCGTCAAACAAACAGATATAACATTTTAAATTTTTGGTGAAGAATCAACAACAAGTGGGTCACAATTGTGAAGTTGAACTAAATTCATTGGATCATTTTTTTGTAATAATAAAACTGAAAAGTGGGGCGTGCAAAATTATTCGGCCCCTTTGCATTAATATTTTTTTTTTGCGCCACCTTTTGCTGCGATTACAGCTGCGGTCTCTTGGGTGATGTCTCTATTAGTTTTTCACATCTAGAGACTGAAATTCTTGCCCATTCTTCCTTGCAAAACAGTTTGAGCTCTTTGAGGTTGGATGGAGACGTTTGTGAACAGCAGTTTTCAGCTCTTTCCACATATTCTCAATTGGATTCAGGTCTGGACTGTGACTTGGCCATTCTAAGACCTGGATACATTTATTTTTGAACCATTCCATTTTAGATTTTGCTTTATGTTTGGGATCATTTTCTTGTTGGAAGATAAATCTCTGTCCTTGTCTCAGGTCTTTTGCAGACTCCAACAGGTTTTCATCCAGAATGGTCCTGTATTTGGCTCCATCCATCTTCCAATCAATTTTAACCATCTTCCCTGTCCCTGCTGATGAAAAGCAGGCCCAAACCATGATGCTGCCACCACCATGTTTGACAGTGGGAATGGTGTGTTCAGGGTGATGAGCTGTGTTGCTTTTATGCCAAACATATCGTTTTGCATTGTTTCCAAAAAGTTCAATTTTGGTTTCATGTGACCAGAGCACCTTCTTCCACATGTTTGGTGTCTCCCAGGGGCTTGTGGCAAACTGTAAACCAGACTTTTTATGGATATCTTTGAGAAATGGCTTTTCTTCTTGCCACTCTTCCATAAAGGGCAGATTTGTGAAGTGTTGGACTGATTGTTGTCCTATGGACAGATTCTCCCACCTCAGCTGTAGATCTCTGCAGTTCATCCAGAGGGATCATGGGCCTCTTGGCTGCATCTCTGATCAGTCTTCTCCTTGTTTGAGATGAAAGTTTAGAGGGATGGCCGGGTCTTGGTAGATTTGCAGTGGTCTGATACTCCTTCCATTTCAATATGATCGCTTGCACAGTGCTCCTTGGGATGTTTAAAGCTTGGGAAAACATCCAAATCCGGCTTTAAACTTCTCCACAACAGTATCAGGGACCTGCCTGGTGTGTTCCTTGATCTTCATGATGCAGAACCCTGAGACTATCACAGAGCAGGTGCATTTATACGGAGACTTGATTACACACAGGTGGATTCTATTTCTCTTCATCAGTCATTTAGGACAAAATTGGATCATTCAGAGATCAGAGATCAACTTCTGGAGTGAGTTTTCTGAACTGAAAGTAAATGGGACAAATAATTTTGCACGCCCAACTTTTCAGTTTTATTATTACAAAAAAAGTTTAAATAATCCAATAAATTTCGTTCCACTTCACAATTGTGACCCACTTGTTGTTGATTCTTCACCAAAAATGTAAAATGTTATATCTTTTTGTTTGAAGCCTGAAATGTGGAATTACCGCATCTGAAAACGCCCATAAAAATATTTTTCTATTATGGCAAATGGTATAATGTAAAAAAAAGGTTAAAATTGCCAATTTGTCATTTTCTCATTGCTTCTCGTACAAAAAAACGTAATAAAATGTGATCAAACACATTTCAAAAAGGTATCAATAAAAACTACAGATTGTCTCACAAAAAATGAGCCTTCACACAGCCCACTAGATATAACTATAAAAAAAAAGATTGTGATCAGAATATGGTGATGTAAAAAAAAAACAGTGTTTTTAAAGTTTATTTATTTTCACACTATTTTGACATAAAATACCAATACAGTATATATGGGGTATCGGGTAATCATACTGGCCCAGAGAATGGAGGTCATTGGCCAGTTTTGCTACAAATGGAGATCCATGCAATTAAAACCCGTAAATCAATGGAAAAATTGCATTTTTTTTCCAATTTCACCCCATTTAGAATTTTTTACTGCTTCCCACAACATTGTATGACATAATTAATACTGGCATTAGAAAGTACAACTTGTCTGAAAAAAATAAGCCCTCATACAGCTATTTGAGCGGAAATATAAAAAAAAAAAAAGTTATGGCTCAAGAGAGATAGGGAAGAAAAATGAAAGCACAAAAAAAACCTCCAGTTTCCTAAGGGTTAAGAGCATTAATTATGTATAAAAGAATGTGAGCAACTTAAAAAACAGTATTATTAGAACACTTTTTAACCCAAATTAGTGCAGCAAAGTGTAATAAAAAAAACTTCTATTAGCCAAGGTTTACGCTGCTTAAGTGGCCCCTGCTCTCTCCCCACAGTGTGGATAATGCCTCCTTATTATATCCCTATATTATGAATTATCTCTCCCTGAACCGCTCAATTGTAATATTGGTGATCCCTTGCTTCTTGCTTCCTCTTTGTAACATGTGTAGCCCCCATTTTCCAAAAAATCTGATTTGTTACAAAGCATAAGGAATGTTGGATTTGTAACAAATCAAAATTTGGATTGAATTCCAATTTGCCAACTTCGATTCGGTCATCACTACATGAAGCTTTAAATAAATTTGACTTTAAAATTGTTAAAATTGTACAATGAACAGATCTGGATAACAGCTATAACTCATAACTCATGGACTCATGACTGTTAGTTGACATGAATTAGAATTAGACTTCATCCAGTGTGCGTTATATATAAGGAACATTAGATCTGTACGATTTACCATGAAAACGTGAGAATTCACTGTCAATTACATCAGAGATGAAAATGCTAAATAATTTTAACACAAGATAAGAACTACAGTCCAGCTCACTTAGGACCAGTAACCAGTTCTCTTGAACAATTTTCACTTTAACTGGGTTTGTCCATTTCAAAAGAATTGTGAAGATAAAAATAATAACCCTAAGGCCCCTTTCACACAAGCGTCACGGATTCAGTCCGGATGCGTTCAGGGTGCGTTCCGTAAAATCCAGACGCATCCGCACCAATCCGCACGCAATTGCAGTCAGTTTTGACCGCAATTGCGTTCAGTTGTTCAGTTTTTTCTGCGCGGGTGCGATGCGTTTTGATGCGTTTTTCACACGCGTGATTAAAAACTGAATGCTTACAAACAACATCTCTTAGCAACCATCAGTGATTCACACAGATCCATTCACTTCAATGGGGCCAGGGCTGCGTGAAAAACGCTGAATATTTAACATGCTGCGATTTTCACGTGAAAAGTCCCATTGAAATGAATGAGTCAGGATTCAGTGAGGGTGCAATGCGTTCACATCACGCATTGCACCCGCACGGAAATTTCGCCCGTGTGAAAGGGGCCTAAGACCCTGTCCCTGCTTTCCCAGAGAGGGTGGAGTGACCTAGCACCACAATGTGATCTAATTGGAAAGTATGAATTCTACCAGAGCCTAACCTCTACCCGATCATGTCTTCTAAGGTCATATTATGAGGATTATGGATACATGCCAGATTCTGATACCAAAGTCAGGTTACTGAAGATTGTAGTTACTTTATACAGCATCATTTTTGTTCTCGGGACTATCGGTAATGGATTAGTCATCTGGATTGCTGGATTCAAGATGAAGTCAGTCAGCGCTGTGTGGTTCCTCAACTTGGCCATCGCAGACTTCCTCTGCTGTGCTTCTCTTCCTCTGCGCATCACAGAGTGGATTTACCTCATCATATACGAAAGAGAAAATGCGATATGTTGCTTATTAAGTATCATTCTGTTCAATCTAAACATGAGCGCCAGTGTTCTTCTCCTGGTGGCCATGAGTATTGACCGCTGTGTATCCGTCATGTGGCCATTTTGGACTAAAGTTCATAGGACACGTAAACTAGTGAGAATCACTGCGGCAACCATTTGGGTGATGAGTTTTCTCTTGACTGGTTTAGTGCTTTACTTATATGGGTTATATTTTCATGACTTAAGTGAATGGTGTGCCCTGGTATATTATTATATATATCGCCAAATCCATATCATAAAATGGACCATTCGATTTTTCAGGTTATTTATAATGTTTGCAATTCCTTTTCTCATCATCTTGATCAGTTATGTTATCATTTATATCAAAGTTAGAAAAGGTAAGAGATCCCAGAGATCTCAGAGACCCTACAGGATCATCACCGCTGTTATATTGTGTTTCTTCATCTGCTGGCTTCCATATTACATCTGGCCACTGATACCAATGCATAATAAACGTAACATTCAGTTCTATACAGTAAATAGTATTATTATTACCCTGGCTTGTCTTAACAGTTGCATCAATCCAATCATTTATGTTTTAATTGGTCAAGATTTTAAACCTTGTTTCCTGAGATCTATCCCCACAAGGCTAGAAAGAGCCTTAAGTGAAGATCCTAATGAACTATGCAGAGAACTAGAGGGTGGAGGACACACTCAAAATTCAGATGTTTGAAATATACATTGTCAAATTGTATAGGATCTTACCTCATTAATGCTCCATGATGTAACTGTATGTAATGGATTGTTGCCATATTAAGGCAAGACAAGTACTGTGACCCTAACCCACGAGAACAACATCACAAGTCTGATGACCTTTGCTAACAAGGATTCTGCTGTAATAATCGAGATTGGAGAAACCTTAAATCTTAGTTGTGACCATTGATATTCCATAGACTACAGTGATTGTAATATCTAATGAGTTTGAGAGAGCAACCAACATCCCCATCAGCCCCTCACAGTGCAATCATCAATTACTTATGGGCTTCTTATTATGTTAGCACTTTTATTAGACTTTGCTTGTCTAAGGACCTAATTCAATGCCTGTCTACTGTCATAATACACTGCAGTGAGTTATATAACTGGTTGATTTTAGTGCTGATTGAGCACCAAAGTGCTCGGGTGCTCTGGTAGAACACTTAGTGATGCTTGAGTGCTCTACAGAGCACCCCAGCACAATTTAAGTCAATGGGAGAACCCGAGCACTAAACCAGGCACCCCCTGCTCGGAAGAGGGGAGGGTGCTGGGTTCATAGGAAAAGGTCAGAATCGCGACTTCTCTTTAGCTCCTTTCACTCGTAAAAGTACGCTAATTAACTGAATTTGTACGCATTAGCGCACAATGCATAGCATTAGCATACAAATTCATACCCATTAGCTTACAATGCGTAGCATTAGCGTACAAATCAACATTACAGTGAATGGCAGTACTCTCCCGCACGTTTATTCACTGTGTAGCAGCGAAGAAACGTGCGGGGAGGAGACTCAAGCATCACACTCGAGCACACGCATTGTTCGACCGAACACCGCGATGTGCCGAGCATACTCCAGCGAATATAATGCTCGGGCAAGCATGCTTGCTCAAAACTAGTTGATTTGCCTGGGTGGACTTTCGACTACATACAGGATGCTAGATTGGGTGCTGGCCATGCTACAATGCAATCTTTGGCCGTGTGATGTGTGTCCCGGCAGCTACAATTTACACAATATTTAGACATTATTACATGACTTTGACAAATGTAGCAGAGCTGTCTTTATGTCTGGCACACCTATCAACTCATCTTTCAAAAAATAAGTCCCCACACAGATCAGTTGGTCAAAAAATATGGCTTTTATAAGCCACAGTAATGCTTATAATTATTATTTGTTGTTTAAAGTTTATTTTATTCAAAGGTAGTAAAAGTAGTAAAAAAATACAAAACAAAACAAAACAAAAATCTTTACAAAGTGCAATGAACTAGACAAGTAATTTCTGCTTCATAGTGAACAATGAAGTTTACACCCTGAAGCAAAATGGCTCGCAAAACTTACAGTAGCAAGTGCCAAAATTGCAGCAAAATATTGGCATAAAGTCAACCAATAGGTGGCATAGATCAAATCCAACGTCAGCCACTGAGATAAATTTGGCACATTTTCAGAGTGTCTAGTTTAATAGGGATAGGTTATAAGTATCTGACCGTTGGGGTCCAACACCTGGCACCACACCGATTAGCTGTATGAGAAAGCACTGGAGCTTGCAGTAGGGCTGCAGCCTTCTCCAGCTTTGCCTAGGCCATGCGATGTTCTGTCTACAGGCATGATAGAAAGACTTTCATTTGGATCTGCATATTCAGAATAATTGTTATTATTTTCAGTGGAATGTTAAAAGATACCCACAGGAAGACAGCACAAAGGATATTCGCTTAACCTTACAGACATTCAGCAACACGAGCGCACCACGTGGGACGCCGTCAAAAGGGCGCGCTGTGTAGCTGCACTGCATCGCACTGCAGCCACACATCGTGAGGAGTACATCACGCTACTGAAAAGGAACAAGATACAGTACAGGAGCGGTAACGTACTGCAATCATTATCTAACTTATACGGAAGTTTGTATTCATAACTACTGAACTACAAATGGGTATCTATATGACCTCCTGGCATTGTTAAATAAGCGTTCTTTAATGAAAATAAGCGCCTTTATGAAAGAAAGTGCCTGATACAGAAGGAGATTTGGACTATGCTTATAGTTGTTTGCCATAGTTTATTGCTATAGGCACCGAAATATCCATAAATAAGAAAGGAGGAGTCCAATATATTACAGTGGACTAACACGTATCTGTTTATACATATACAGCGGACTAAGATACCTCTGAATGTTCCAATACCTTTATCTTCTGTAACTTTGTTTTTTTCATAATCTTTTCATAATCTTTTATAGATTGTCTTATACTGTTTATATTGTTTTACTCATCCAGCGCTGGATAGGAGCCAATATTTCCAATTTACTCTATCTTTTACTCTAGTATATTATTTTAGTATTTATCCATAATAAACAATCAAATCAGTCCCTAGAAATGAGCGAAGCGATTTGTCGATTCGTTGATTCGTATCGTATCTTGGAAATTTTCAGCTGCGAAGCGAATCTGAATATTAGGTGATTCGCTTCAGCTTTGTATGCATTCGCTACATAGTTATTAGAGATGAGCGAGTAGTGTTCGATCGAGCCGGTATTCGATCGAATACTACGATATTCGGCACACTCGATTTCAATCGAGTATAACGGCGATGGCGCACTTAGAATTCGTTTCCCCTCCCACCTTCCCTGGCGCTCTTTTTCCACCAATCAACATGCAGGGGGGGTATGACAGGCACGCTGAGCACGCTGGCAGCGCGAAAACAGCGTCTACATGCATTGGCTGGAAAAACCATGTGACCTCGAATATTAAAAACTCAGCTCTTCCTGCTCGTACGCATATGCTGCGTGAACTTAGTCAGGGACAGAGGCTGGAGAAGGGAGAGACAGATTTTAGCTGTTGGACAGGCAGGAGCGTGAATAAAAGCCCTTATCAGGGCTACTACAGTGGACTTCAGTGATAGGTTTACTACAATATAGACTTTACAGAGAACGGCTGCTGTATTCAGGGATAGCTGCTGGAGTAGGGACAGAGAGAGGCATTAGTGGTGTATTAGGTGCTCTGCTACATACCAAACTATATTTGGCACTACTGCTGTGTACCTTGAAATATACAATATCTAGGCCTTTTAATTGGCAACTGTACTGTGCGTTCTCTTGCTAAATAATTTCACATACCTGCTGTAAATACCCACCGTCTGTTCAGTTAGTACACGGCTGTGTACTTTGAAATATACAATATCTAGGCATTTTAATAGGCCACTGTACTGTGCGTTCTCTTGCTAAATTATCTCACATACCTGGTGTAAATACCCACCGTCTGTTCAGTTACTACACGGCTGTGTACTTTGAAATATACAATATCTAGGCATTTTAATAGGCCACTGTACTGTGCGTTCTCTTGTTAAATTATCTCACATACCTGGTGTAAATACCCACCGTCTGTTCAGTTACTACACGGCTTTGTACTTTGAAATATACAATATCTAGGCCATTTAATAGGCCACTGTACTGTGCGTTCTCTTGTTAAATTATCTCACATACCTGGTGTAAATACCCACCGTCTGTTCAGTTACTACACGGCTTTGTACTTTGAAATATACAATATCTAGGCCATTTAATAGGCCACTGTACTGTGCGTTTTCTTGTTAAATTATCTCACATACCTGGTGTACATACCCACCGTCTGTTCAGTTACTACACGGCTTTGTACTTTGAAATATACAATATCTAGGCATTTTAATAGGCCACTGTACTGTGCGTTCTCTTGCTAAATTATCTCACATACCTGGTGTAAATACCCACCGTCTGTTCAGTTACTACACGGCTTTGTACTTTGAAATATACAATATCTAGGCCATTTAATAGGCCACTGTACTGTGCGTTTTCTTGTTAAATTATCTCACATACCTGGTGTACATACCCACCGTCTGTTCAGTTACTACACGGCTGTGTACTTTGAAATATACAATATCTAGGCATTTTAATAGGCCACTGTACTGTGCGTTCTCTTGTTAAATTATCTCACATACCTGGTGTACATACCCACCGTCTGTTCAGTTACTACACGGCTGTGTACTTTGAAATATACAATATCTAGGCATTTTAATAGGCCACTGTACTGTGCGTTCTCTTGTTAAATTATCTCACATACCTGGTGTAAATACCCACCGTCTGTTCAGTTACTACACGGCTTTGTACTTTGAAATATACAATATCTAGGCCATTTAATAGGCCACTGTACTGTGCGTTTTCTTGTTAAATTATCTCACATACCTGGTGTACATACCCACCGTCTGTTCAGTTACTACACGGCTTTGTACTTTGAAATATACAATATCTAGGCATTTTAATAGGCCACTGTACTGTGCGTTCTCTTGCTAAATTATCTCACATACCTGGTGTAAATACCCACCGTCTGTTCAGTTACTACACGGCTTTGTACTTTGAAATATACAATATCTAGGCCATTTAATAGGCCACTGTACTGTGCGTTCTCTTGCTAAATTATCTCACATACCTGGTGTAAATACCCACCGTCTGTTCAGTTACTACACGGCTTTGTACTTTGAAATATACAATATCTAGGCCATTTAATAGGCCACTGTACTGTGCGTTTTCTTGTTAAATTATCTCACATACCTGGTGTACATACCCACCGTCTGTTCAGTTACTACACGGCTGTGTACTTTGAAATATACAATATCTAGGCATTTTAATAGGCCACTGTACTGTGCGTTCTCTTGTTAAATTATCTCACATACCTGGTGTAAATACCCACCGTCTGTTCAGTTACTACACGGCTTTGTACTTTGAAATATACAATATCTAGGCCATTTAATAGGCCACTGTACTGTGCGTTTTCTTGTTAAATTATCTCACATACCTGGTGTACATACCCACCGTCTGTTCAGTTACTACACGGCTTTGTACTTTGAAATATACAATATCTAGGCATTTTAATAGGCCACTGTACTGTGCGTTCTCTTGCTAAATTATCTCACATACCTGGTGTAAATACCCACCGTCTGTTCAGTTACTACACGGCTTTGTACTTTGAAATATACAATATCTAGGCCATTTAATAGGCCACTGTACTGTGCGTTTTCTTGTTAAATTATCTCACATACCTGGTGTACATACCCACCGTCTGTTCAGTTACTACACGGCTGTGTACTTTGAAATATACAATATCTAGGCATTTTAATAGGCCACTGTACTGTGCGTTCTCTTGTTAAATTATCTCACATACCTGGTGTACATACCCACCGTCTGTTCAGTTACTACACGGCTGTGTACTTTGAAATATACAATATCTAGGCATTTTAATAGGCCACTGTACTGTGCGTTCTCTTGTTAAATTATCTCACATACCTGGTGTAAATACCCACCGTCTGTTCAGTTACTACACGGCTTTGTACTTTGAAATATACAATATCTAGGCCATTTAATAGGCCACTGTACTGTGCGTTTTCTTGTTAAATTATCTCACATACCTGGTGTACATACCCACCGTCTGTTCAGTTACTACACGGCTTTGTACTTTGAAATATACAATATCTAGGCATTTTAATAGGCCACTGTACTGTGCGTTCTCTTGCTAAATTATCTCACATACCTGGTGTAAATACCCACCGTCTGTTCAGTTACTACACGGCTTTGTACTTTGAAATATACAATATCTAGGCCATTTAATAGGCCACTGTACTGTGCGTTCTCTTGCTAAATTATCTCACATACCTGGTGTAAATACCCACCGTCTGTTCAGTTACTACACGGCTTTGTACTTTGAAATATACAATATCTAGGCCATTTAATAGGCCACTGTACTGTGCGTTTTCTTGTTAAATTATCTCACATACCTGGTGTACATACCCACCGTCTGTTCAGTTACTACACGGCTGTGTACTTTGAAATATACAATATCTAGGCATTTTAATAGGCCACTGTACTGTGCGTTCTCTTGTTAAATTATCTCACATACCTGGTGTAAATACCCACCGTCTGTTCAGTTACTACACGGCTTTGTACTTTGAAATATACAATATCTAGGCATTTTAATAGGCCACTGTACTGTGCGTTCTCTTGCTAAATTATCTCACATACCTGGTGTAAATACCCACCGTCTGTTCAGTTACTACACGGCTTTGTACTTTGAAATATACAATATCTAGGCCATTTAATAGGCCACTGTACTGTGCGTTTTCTTGTTAAATTATCTCACATACCTGGTGTACATACCCACCGTCTGTTCAGTTACTACACGGCTGTGTACTTTGAAATATACAATATCTAGGCATTTTAATAGGCCACTGTACTGTGCGTTCTCTTGTTAAATTATCTCACATACCTGGTGTAAATACCCACCGTCTGTTCAGTTACTACACGGCTTTGTACTTTGAAATATACAATATCTAGGCCATTTAATAGGCCACTGTACTGTGCGTTTTCTTGTTAAATTATCTCACATACCTGGTGTACATACCCACCGTCTGTTCAGTTACTACACGGCTTTGTACTTTGAAATATACAATATCTAGGCATTTTAATAGGCCACTGTACTGTGCGTTCTCTTGCTAAATTATCTCACATACCTGGTGTAAATACCCACCGTCTGTTCAGTTACTACACGGCTGTGTACTTTGAAATATACAATATCTAGGCCATTTAATAGGCCACTGTACTGTGCGTTTTCTTGTTAAATTATCTCACATACCTGGTGTACATACCCACCGTCTGTTCAGTTACTACACGGCTGTGTACTTTGAAATATACAATATCTAGGCATTTTAATAGGCCACTGTACTGTGCGTTCTCTTGTTAAATTATCTCACATACCTGGTGTAAATACCCACCGTCTGTTCAGTTAGTACACGGCTGTGTACTTTGAAATATACAATATCTAGGCCTTTTAATAGGCCACTGTACTGTGCGTTCTCTTGCTAAAGTATTTCACATACCTAATTATATACCCAAATATTGTATTTGCAACAAAAAAAAAATAAAATGCGGAGGGGGGCTAGCGAATAGGACGTGGACGTGGACGAGGACGGGGGCGCGGAAATGCTGTTGGGGGCCTTGTTGAAGCCAGTGGGGATACAATGTGTGCTGGTGAGGATCAGCCAGGATCCCGCTCATCCAGAATCCCTGCCTTTATGGGACAGTTAAGCAGGGGGCGGTTACACCCCTGTTGAGGCCTGAGCAGGTTTGAACAGGTGGTGCAATGGATAGCCGATAGCGCTTTCCACACAGTTGTCCACCAGCCAGTCATCCACACAGTCTCACTCTGACCCTCCTTCCTCCACACCTGGCCAACAGAGTCATCCCACCCTTGACCCCTCCCAGGAGCTCTTTTCGGGTCCTTTTTCAGATGTGCCGGAAGAATCCCAGGAGCTAGCAGAGGAATTTGTTTGTAGTGATGCCCAAACACTGGAGTTTTCGCCATCTCCTGCTGATGTGGACCCTGAGCCAGCATCTGTTATCATGAGCGATGATGATGATGAGACGCAGTTGCCATCAAGGGAGGCTGTTGGAATGTCCAGTGGGCAGGAGGAG
>ONZH01028267.1:0-13598 GCA_900303285.1 Rhinella marina
TGTGTGAATAGACCATTCTCCGCATGGTTTGAAAACGACTGTGCGATGGCTGTTAAATAACAAATGAATGTACCTAAGGGTATATTTATACGATGGACTTTTCCGTCTGATAACTCCTACTCAGAATTCCCTGCTGACTCTCAGATTACTGCTCTGACAGATTAACTTGCAGAAGGTCCACATGTGGATTTAGCCCCTTTCAATGAGGCTAATTCATGTGTGGTCATTTGCCACAGTTTGTGCATAGAATCCTTGGAAAGAATTCACATGTCGTTTTTTTTTCTTCCACGTGGAAGTCAATGAGGGAATGGTGAAGTGCAGGTTTCCCATTGAAAACATTAGTGCATGGTTTGTGGGCAGATTTCACGTGGTTTGCAGCTAGGCATATATATGGAAATCCAGGTGAAAATGCGATTGTGTGAACACACCATTTTGGTTCATCAATCATGCATTCCATCACATAGTTAGGGCGAGTTCACATCACCGTTATTTTTCCGTTCTTCTGGTCCATCAGAAGAACAGAAAAATAAAGGGAAAAAAAACGGATCATGTGCATCAGTTATGCACATTTGGCATCCGCTTGAGCCAGAGATCCATTATTTTAGACAGAAAAAAGTTTTTTTTTCCGTATAAAATAACAGATCTCTGACGGAACTATGTTCCCAAAGGCCCCCAAATACTATACTGAAGAAATAATAGTGCCATACAGATAGTCCCCCTATAGTAACAGTACTCCCCAAAGCCCCATTAATACTAATAATTCTCTCCCATTATGCTATCATTATTAATAGTGCCCAAATAGAGATAATGCTCCCTGAAAGTACCCTTGTTAGCAGTAGTAGGCTCCATATCGTAAGTAATGATGACAATATTAGTAATAATGTCCTATAACTGGAAGTCGGCATGCCTAAGGAGGCAGGAAGACTATTAAAAAGTGTGATTTGTCACCTTCATCAAATGTACCAATGTGCACCAACTTTATTATTGCATATAGTCTGGTCCCCTGAGGAAGTAGGGGCACTGGAGGAGCAGGTGAGGCTTTAGCCACCAAGAAGTGGGGTCACCCCTATTGCGATGAGTGCTCTGCCTGTAGGCGGGGTAGTGCAGGGACACTGAAGGGATAGTAGTGGGGTCATGACACATCATTAACTCTGCATCCCGCAACAGGGAGTATCACCCACATCAAGTTAGCGATTCCTACCTCTAGAAGTGATTAATTGATTACCTCCGATGGTACCCATTTGAGTAGGAGTTTTTCCTTTATCATTTTTTGTTATATCAACATTTGTTATTTTTTGAGGTTTATGTAAATCTTTTGGTGATTAGTAATAATGCCCTAAATTGGAAATAATTTTCCTCATAGTGCCTCAAGTACTAAACCTTGTAGGTGAGATGTGGGGGAAGCCTGGCAGCTGGCCTGGACTGGCACAGAGACTTTGGAGGACATGCACACTCTGGGCCTGACCTGGGTGTTGGGATGGAGAATGAGAAGAGACACCCTGCAGGGGCTTAAGGGCAGCCTATCTGCTTCTCCTCCAGACCTCACCTCACGTTTTACCTTCAAGTTATTTCCTCCACTATGTCACAGACCATCTCCGTTTTAGTCTCCGTCAGCTCCAGTCCTGCTGGCCGCTGTCTACTCCTTTGACTGTGTTGGCATGCACAGGAAAGCATCAGGTGGGAAACTGGGCTGCGCTTCCATTTCCATTGTCCACTTTCCAGTGTACCGCAGGATCACAGCAGCAGCTTCTTTCTCCCTGCACTGCGCATGGATGCAGTGCTTACTTCACATTTCAGGAAGGTGCTTTTTTCTGACCGACGCTACAAATAGTAGAAGAAAACACCCTGTTTTTGCTGACTGTAAATTTAAAAACATAGAAACATAGAAACATAGAAGATTGACGGCAGAAAAAGACCACCTGGTCCATCTAGTCTGCCCTTTTATTATCCTTTTATTGTTATCTTAGGATAGATACATGTTTATCCCAGGCATGTTTAAATTCAGTTACTGTGGATTTATCAACCACTTCTGCCGGAAGTTTGTTCAAAGTTTCTACTACTCTTTCAGTGGAGTAATATTTTATAATGTTGTTCTTGATTTTTCCCCCAACTAACCTCAGATTGTGCCCCCTTGTTCTTGTGTTCAGTTTCTTATTAATAACACTTCCCTCCTGAACTTTATTCAGTCCTTTAACATATTTAAAGGTTTCAATCATGTCCCCCCTTTCTCTTCTTTCCTCCAGACTATACATATTAAGAACTCGGAGTCTTTCTTGATAAGTTCTATGCTTTAGACCTTCCACCATTTTTGTAGCTCTTCTTTGGACCCGTTCTATTTTAGCAATATCCTTTTGTAGGTGAGGTCTCCAGAATTGAACACAGTATTCCAGATGTGATCTCACTAGAGCTCTATACAGAGGGATCACAATCTCCCCCTTTCTGCTTCTTATACCTCTAGCTATGCAGCCAAGCATACGATTTGCTTTCCCTACTGCCTGGCTACATTGGTTACTCATTTTGAGGCTGTCAGAGATGACTACCCCCAAATCCTTCTCTTCTGAGGTCTTTGTTAGCACAGAACTGCCAATACGATACTCAGATAGAGGATTTCTTCTCCCCAAGTGCATTATTTTACATTTGGAAACATTGAACTGAAGTTTCCATTGTTTTGACCACTTATCTAATAAAGATAAATCATTCTCCATATTATCGACACCTCCTGGAACATCAACCCTATTACACACTTTTGTGTCATCAGCAAACAAGCAAACCTTCCCTACCAAGCCATCCCTTATGTCACTTACAAACATGTTAAACAGAACAGGACCCAGAACAGATCCTTGTGGCACCCCACTTGTAACCAGCCTCTCCTCAGAATACACTCCATTAACAACAACCCTCTGGTATCTGTCCTTCAGCCAACTGCAGATCCACTCAACTATCCAGGGGTTAAGTCCAATTTTTGATAACTTCTCTAACAGCTCTTTATGGGGAACCGTATCAAAAGCTTTACTGAAATCCAGGTAGGCGATATCCACAGCACCACCTTCATCCAGCACTTTAGTTACATAGTCAAAGAAATCAATGAGATTAGTCTGACATGATCGGCCCTCAGTAAAGCCATGCTGGTTTGGGTCCATCAAGTTGTTTGTTCTTAGATGGTCAATTATCTTCTTTTTTAGTAGAGTTTCCATCATTTTTACCACTACAGATGTCAAGCTGACTGGCCTATAGTTACTAGCTTCTTCTCTACTACTGTCACGAGTGGGCTGGTTCTGGTTCTGATACTTCTGGTATTCCTGAGGAAGAACGTTTTTCGTCATCATTGTCTTCCATATGGCAAAAAATTCAAAATAACTTGATAAATATGGGTAACAAGTACAAACGTGTGGCTGACAGGAGACGCATGAATGGTCCGGACCTAAATGTGGGTGATTCTGTGTGGCTGTCTACTAGGAACATTAAGTTGAAAGTTCCTTCTTGGAAGTTGGGTCCAAGATTTATTGGCCCATATAAGATCATGGCCATTATTAATCCTGTAGCATTTCGTCTTGAACTTCCTCAGGCCCTGAAAATCCATAATGTGTTTCATAGATCTTTGTTGAAGAGGTATGTTGAACCTCTGGAGCCATCTCCCTTGCCACCCGTGCCTGTCTTGGTGGATGGTAATTTGGAATTTCAGATTGTCAAGATCATTGATTCTCGAGTACTTCGTGGGACCCTTCAATATCTGGTTCATTGGAAGGGTTATGGTCCTGAGGCGAGATCATGGGTACCGGCATCTGACGTAAATGCCAGTCGTTTGGTGAAAGCCTTTCACAGGTGTCATCCTGATAAAGTTGGTCCTGGGTGCCCGGAGGTCACCCGTAAAAGGGGGGGTAATGTCACGAGTGGGCTTGCGTCTGGAATCAGACGTTCTGCACGGCTTTCTAAGTGACATCTCTGAAAGGCTATTCCCTTTGTTTGGGTGCTGTTCACCACACCCCTTCCCCTCAGCTGTTGCCGCTTGGCAATTAGCTTTCTCCTATTTACCCCTTCCTCTCCCAGTATCCCTTGCGGTTTATATCTTCTGCTTACCTGGTTGAGAGTGGTGTGGATCTCGGCTGAGATCCAGTTGCTGTGTTATCTGCTTAAGTTAAGTACCTTCTGTTCCTTGGTTGTTTTCCTGTTGGAGTCTCCTGTTCCTCCTTACGCTTGGAGGAACGGGTTTACTCTCTTGTGTCACTAGACTGCAGGGTTTCCTAGGGTTCATTTAGATTAGGTTCCTGTGTATGAACTTTTCTACCACCCAGAATTGTTCATACTTGTAGTCAGCTAGGTCCTAGTCTTAGGGTCCCCTGCAGGAGGTGACCGGTTCCCTGGTTTTGTCTGTTCCCATCCCTCATACGCTCGGTGTGGCTTTTCCCCCCACAGCAGAGCGTGACAACTACCCTTCTTGTGAATGGGTACAACATTGGCCATTCTCCAATCATCAGGAACATCTCCTATAAGAAGGGACTGATTATATAGATCAGTCAGGGGGCCAACAATCACAGATCGGAGTTCTTTAAGAACTCTGGGGTGGATGCCATCCGGACCCATTGCCTTATTTAACTTTAGCCGGACAAGTTCCTGTAGAACATCGACCTCTGAAAACACTGGGGCTGAAACTTTACAACTAGAGGCAATGCTATGTCCAGCCATGTTCTGATTATGAAAGTCGCCATCTGAAAAAACTGAGCAGAAGTAGTTATTCAGATGGTCAGCGACCGTCTTATTCCCATCTATATACAGATTTTTTCCATTGCTAAGTTTTGTAATGCCGCAGTTTTTCTTCTTCCTGTCACTAATATATCTAAAGAAGGTTTTATTTCCCTCCTCAACAGATTTGGCCATTTCTTCCTCCTTTGAAGCTTTAGCAGCATTAATACTCTGTTTTGTCTTCTTCTGTATAATTTTATAAACTTCTCTGTCCGCTACACTTCCAGACTCTTTATACCTCTTATAGGCAGACTTTTTATCATTCACTATAGCTCTTACCTCTCTAGTAAACCATAGTGGATTTCTCTTTCTTTTCCTTTTGCTAATTTGTCTAACATATAGTCTAGTTGCCTTTAAGAGGACTTCTTGAAATGCCTTCCACTGAGCACTCGCTCTTGCTGTTTTATCCCATCCTTTTAATTCTCTCTTTACATATTCTCCCATCACCTCAAACTTGGTCTTTGTAAAATCCAATACTTTGGTTGCAGAATGGGATTTCTCACAGTCAGTTTGGATTTCGAACCACAAACATTGGTGGTCACTGGAACCCAGATTTTCTCCCACCTTCACCTCAGATACCAGATCCCCATTTGTAAATACCAGATCTAGGATATTTTCACCTCTAGTTGGCGCTTTCACCAACCGTTTCAGGGACATACCCGTCAGGGCCTCTACTATGTTCCTACTTTTGCATGTGGACGCACAAGGGATATTCCAATCAACATCCGGCATGTTGAAGTCTCCCATAACTACAATATCTCCCTTTACTGCCATTTGGGTAATCTCGTCCACCCAGCATAATGTCATGCTCTTCAGATTGCCCTGGAGGCCTATAGATAGCACCTACTCTGGTAACAGATCCCTTTTTATTTTGCAAGCAGACCCAGAGAGTCTCCAACTCCTTACATGAATTTTGGATCGCTGTTGATCTTATGGTATCTTTAACATAAATGGCGACCCCACCCCCCCCTTTTCTCCACCCTATCTTTCCTATACAAAGTGTATCCTGGAATGGCTGTTTCCCAGTCATTGCAATCTCTGAACCATGTCTCTGTTATTACAACCAAGTCCAAATTATCTCTACAAACTATTGATATTAGCTCGCAGATCTTGTTGCCTAAGCTGCAAGCATTTACCAACATCATCCACCGCACTAACATCAGTATCTAAAGCACCAGCGACCACTTCATCAGCACCAACAACTGTATCCACCACACTAACAGATTGCTGATCAAGACGCTCAATACCCTGGTTCACCAGAACTGTTCGGGGACAGAAATCATTCTCCTCAATAAAATTCCTGTCCCCTCCATCTAGTTTAAATGCCTGTCGAAAAAACACCTGAACTCTTCTCCACGTACCTCAGTACCTTTGTGTGACGGGTCCAGACCATCTCTCTTGTACATGTCCTTACTACTCCACCTACTAACATTGTGACTAACAAACCCAAAACCTTCATCTTTACACCACTGCCTTAGCCAACCATTGAACTCCAGGATACGACATGCCTTAATATTTTGAGAGTGGACTGGCAAAATCTCAGAAAAAGTAATGGAATCTGTCATTCTGCTCAGCTCCAGGCTGAGACTTTGAAATTCCATTTTCACCACATCAACATTTTTCTGGGACAAATCGTTTGTCCCGAGATGAATAACCAGATCAACTTCAGTCTCCTTTGTTGCAGCCTTAACAATATTTGTGATCCGTCTTTTATCCCTGCTTGTAGTAGCACCAGGAAGACATCTCACCTCCTTCAGTCCATCCTCATTCTGCCCTAAAGCAACACCTCTAACAATCGAGTCACCAACAAGGAGATGCCTTCTCTTCTTTTTCATTTCACTTACTGCCCCTGACTGCTTTGTACCACTTTCTCCTTTCGGACTTACGACGTCCTGTGCCTGAGTATCCATGCTTGTATCTGCTGCAATATCTCTTTCCAAATCAGACAGGACACCATAGGGATTATACACAGAAATTCCAACAGTATTGTGTTTATGCTCCACAACTCTCAACCTCCCAGAGCCAAGTGTCTTCCACACAGCCCTTCTCCTCATGGACCTTTGGGGAAGCGGTGTTGGATTACAGGGCTGCTTGACAGCACTCACTGGCTGGGACACTTCTTTCGATTGCAGGCTACATACTAAAGACTGCAGCCTTGAAATTTCACCATATAAAGTGGACAATTGCATACATAATGGACAATACCCCAAACTCCAAAGAGTACTTTGGAACACAACAGCCAGGCAAGTGTTACACTGCACCAAACCCGACATCTTAGAATTAAGGCAGTAACTCACCAAGCAGAAGAAACCAATGTTGTTACCAAACTCCTGCCGTTTTCAAACTACTGCAGTTTTTAAAACTACACACTTCTGTCTGTTGCACTTATGTCTGGCACTACTTCAACAGAGTAGAACCATGTCATACGGTTGGCAACCCTGGGTGAGTGTCTAGACTGCCTGTCTAAGGTTACGCCATCTACACGATTAGTAAATCTGAGCCACTGTGATTTGCAAGTAGTACTTGGTAAATGCCCCAATATTTCAGTGGTAATGGTGACCTGTTCCTTAAAGGGTTTCTGTCATCAGATTTAACTCTTTTAAACCTGCTGACATTAGCGATGTGCTAATGTCAGCAGACCCTAACTGTGGTCTTATTATGTTTATTGGGGGCCTCCTTACTGTGATAATCTTACTTTTGTTATATGGAAATGAGCCTCTAGGAGCAGGGGGGGCGTTGCCCTTGCTCCTAGAGGCTCCGTTTTCCTACCTTCTTCCACGCCCCGAGGTCATTGATTGACAGGGCCAGCGCTCGTCTTCTCCGGCCAGCCCTGTGTGCCGGGGAAATCTCGCGCATGCGCAGTGCAACACACAGGGCTGGCTGGAGAAGACGAGCGCTGACCCTGTCAATCAAGCACCTCGGGGTGTGGAAGGAGGTAGGAAAAACGAAGCTTCTAGGAGCAGGGGCAACGCCCCCCCTGCTCCTAGAGGCTCATTTCCATATAACAAAAGTAAGATTATCACAGTAAGGGGGCCCCCAATAAACATAATAAGACCACAGTTAGGGTCTGCTGACATTAGCACATCGCTAATGTCAGCAGGTTTAAAAGGGTTAATAATGATTCTTAACGTAAACCTGTCACCACGACAGGTAGTGGAATTTGCGGACAGCATGTTAGAGCAGGAGGAGCTGAGCAGATTGATCTATTGTTTTGTCGGTAAAACTGGTAATTTATATATTTAAATCTCTGATTGTTCTGAACTTAAAGGGGTTGTCTCACTTGGCATTTGGCAAGTGGCATTTAGCATGTAGAGAACGTTAATACAAGGTACTTACTAATGTATTGTGATTGTCCAGATTGCCTTCTTTGCTGGCTGGATTCATTTTTCCATCACATTATCCACTGCTCGGATCCAGAGGTTACGACCACCCTGTAATCCATCAGTTGTTGTCGTGTTTGCACACTATAGGAAAAAGCACTGGCCTCTCTGTTGGCTGGGACCATGGGAGTGCGCATAGGCTGGTGTTTTTGCAAGCACGACGACCACCAGTGGATTGCAGGGTGGACCCTTTTTTCTAATTCCAGTCAACCCAATGTCTTCGCCAGGGACGGACTAGCCATAGACCGTACAGGGAAATTTCCCAGTGGGCCGGTGTTAAAGGGGCCACTGGAGCCCTATTCATGGCTGCCGGCCAGGTACATAACGATCTGATGCTATCATAATTAAAGGGGTTGCCCAGGTTCAGGGCTGAACCGGGATATAAGCTCCCCTTCACTACTTGCCAATATGTGCCTGTGAGGTCACTGGGCTCCCTGCTAGGCAAAAGTATCCGCCTAGCATACTGATGTGAAGCCTGGTACATCACCAACTCGCAACAAACAGACCATGCCCTGGCGATGCAACGCAAAGCAAGAGGAGAATAAGAGCAAGGGAATGCTCCAATGCTCCACTCCTACATGTTAGAGGAGAGAAGGGGAGCTTATATCCAGTGTCTGACACTTGAACCCAGATAATGCCTTTAATTAATACTAAAAGCGTCAGGTACTTATGTACCTGGACAGGAGCCACAGCGGCTCTACTGATATAACTGTATGGCCGTTCTCAGGACAGTGGAAGCCGTGGTATTTTGTGCTATACTGTAGTATTTGGTTCTGCTGGGACAATATTTTGAGCTGTACTGTGGTATTTGGTTCTGCTGGGGCAGTATTTTGTGCTGTATTGTGGTATTTGGTTCTGCTGGGGCAATATTTCATGTTATTTTGCTCTGCTGAGGAGGTATTTTGTGCTGCACTAAAGTATTGCTCCCCCTTTCTACTTGTGTTGGCTTTCTCTACTTGTTTTGCCTGCCGTCAGTCATTTTGGACCTGCCTACAACATGGGGCCAGTATTAGCTTTTTTTCCAGGGCCATTAAGTTCCCAGTCTGCCTTTGCTCATCGTTCTTTGTCATGTTTGCACACAGTTGCCATAGCTTATGTTGCAGCATAATGCAAGTAAAATCTATGCCACCTTCCTAGATATCTAGAAACAATGCAATGATAATAATTGATTGTATGGTCAAAAAGTCTTGTATCTCAAGGGGCTGGTTGTCAAAGTCAAACACAGGTACACTGATTTTTAATACTAGAATTTATTAGATATTATTTGCATAGTTATGTTTTTATATGGTATAAAGACATGTGATACACTAGGTTTCAGTAAATTACCTGAAGGCCCCTCCATTTTTCCAGTGATATAAATAGTTCATGTGATTAAGTGTTTCACTTTGGAGCGTCTTTCTGAGCCCAAACAAAAAATATCCCATTTGCATCATCTACACCAACATTCATGCTAGGAGTCATGGAATAGGTAGAAAATTCCCTAATAACGCACTTTGCCTTGGACAGTGCCTTCTTCACCATATCTTCTGTGACAGACAACACACTCAACTGTGCCTCTCCAACCATGTAGTAGGACTCCTTTAAAACCCCAATCCATAAAAAGTGCCCCTGTGGTTTCAGAAGCCCAGTAACATTTTCAAGTGCCTTATGAAAGGCTTCAAGGCTGGGACTGCAAACTTCAAGGCAGAAAGAAGTTACCAGGCAGTCTATTGAACCACTGGTCAGTTCTCTTCCTAGTGGACTAGATTGATGGATGTCAACTGGGATCACACGAGACACACGTTCCCGCAATCGTTTCTGCTTCTCTTTCCAGGACTCTCTGGATGAGCAAAAGGAAAAAGCTGATTAGTAAAGCTAACTATGATGTAAACTATGCAACTGGAATGAAAAAGTTGGTCACCAGAGAGTTCTCTCAGAATCTCAAGCAAAAGACATAATGTGTTAGTGGATAACTGTAGGAGATAACAGATTCTACCCAGACATTACTAGACATTGGATTGTTTTTGGATTTTTCATGGAGCAATCCACTATTTTAATTTTTGGACAAAATATCTTACAGCCAAAGCAGCTCAGTTTTTTTACATTGGTTGCTCTGTCTTTAATATGGAAGCATTTGTATAGAGTTGGTCAGCCCTTTGCAGCAAAAACAGTCCCCTCTCTTCTGGCAAGGCTTTCAACTAGATTCTGTGGGAAATTTTGCCCATTCATCCAGAAGAGCATTTGTGGGGTCAGACACTGATGTTGGATGAGAGTGTCTGGCTAACAATCTCTGTTCCCAAAGGATATGTTGATATGTTTAAGGTCAGAGCTGTGTGAGGGCCAGTTAACCCATAGCATTATCCATCATCTACCAAACTTTACAGTTGGCATGCTTTCCACCACTCAATCCAATACTCTCCATCCACAGCGGCTCTCCTGATATAACTGTATCATACCTCCCAACCGTCCCGGATCCAGCGGGACAGTCCCGGATTGCAGTGGCTGTCCCGTTGTCCCGGTACGGGGGAGCTATGTCCTGGTCACTGGAAGCTGTCTCTGCGTCCATGGGACGCAGAGACAGTTGCCTGTTGCAAGAAGAAGCAGACAGCCGGAATCGGCTACCTGCTTCTTTCATCCTTCTTTCATCCCCGAGTCCCCCCCTTGCCACCCTTCCCATCCCCCGCTCTCTCCGTTTCTTCTGCCACATGTCTAGGCGTGGGGCGGGGCTGGCCGTCAGTTACCATTGGCTCCGCCCCCTCTAAATAAGAGAAGAAGATCTCCTGCTGGTGATTCTGCAGCTAGAAAAAAAGGTAAGTATAAGTTTTTTTTTTTTTTAACTTTCTGTGAGGGGACTGCACTGTGTTTATTATCCCTGTACTGTGACATCACTGTGTTTATTATCCCTGTACTGTGATATCACTGTGTTTAATATCCCTGTACTGTGACATCACTGTGTTTATTATCCCTGTACTGTGACATCACTGTGTTTATTATCCCTGTACTGTGACATCACTGTGTTTAATATCCTTGTACTGTGACATCACTGTATTTATTATCCCTGTACTGTGACATCACTGTGGTTATTATCCCTGTACGGTGACATCGCTGTGTTTATTATCCCTGTACGGTGACATCGCTGTGTTTATTATCCCTGTACTTTGACATCACTTTATTTATTATCCCTGTACTGTGACATCACTGTATTTATTATCCCTGTACTGTGACATCACTGTGGTTATTATCCCTGTACGGTGACATCGCTGTGTTTATTATCCCTGTACGGTGACATCGCTGTGTTTATTATCCCTGTACTTTGACATCACTTTATTTATTATCCCTGTACTGTGACATCACTGTGTTTATTATCCCTGTACGGTGACATCGCTGTGTTTATTATCCCTGTAGGTGACATCGCTGTGTTTATTATCCCTGTACGGTGACATCACTGTGTTTATTATCCCCGTACAGTAAGGGGACTGGGTGATTAGCTTATAGTGGGTGGAGTTAGGGGTGTGGCCTAGTGCTGAAAAAATTTGCCGAATATGTCCCTCTTTGTCTCTTTACAAAGTTGGGAGGTATGCTGTAAGGCTGTTCTCAGGACAGTGACAGTTAAATTTTGCAGTGGGAGCGGTGGTATTTTGCGCTGTACTGTGTTATTTGGTTCTGCTGGGGCAGTATTTCATGCTATACTATGTTATTTGGTTGTGCTGAGGTGGTATTTTGTGCTGCACTAAAGTATTGCTGCCCCTGCCCACTTGTGTTGGCTTTGCCTAGTTGTTTTGCCTGCCATCTGTCAATTTGGACCTGCTTTCAACATGGGGCCCGAGCGTAGGCATGCTCGGCCGAACAGCGAGTTCAGCCGAGCATGCTCGCTCAACACTAATTATCAGGTAATGAATATGTAGTTCTCCATATGTTTTGAGAGAGTTTATGCCTTTAAAGGGGTTTTCCAGTAAGGGTTTAATCTAGATAATGTTTGTCTACACAGTGAGCATGGCCATTTTGTTGGAAGGAATTCCCTAGTTACACAATAGATTTGGTAACAGCACCAGCCATACAACATATAGCTGAATAGCTAATCTGCCTAGTGCTCCCTTCACTGCATAATTGTGTAGATTGGCTTTTCTGCAGTTTAGGAGCATATAGAGGTCTAGAGATGTTAGAGATAAAACTACATATATAGTATATTCACGACCGTCCCGATACTATATTTATGGATGTAGTGTATACAGAATATCAAGGCCTCCATTACATCTCTGCAGAGGTTGTTACCCAGTTTTCCCTGTTTAATTCCAGATTTACCTAGTTATGTAGTTGTGATAAATTCCTTCATATAACTGGACCAACTAACCTTTCAGGGTTCTGGAAAAGCTGGGTGACAACACCGTACAGCTGCTCATATAATAGATTCACAAATGTATCAGGGTAACATTGTGTGTATTTTATATAACCAATATTCCCCCCTTCACTGCAGAATACCACATCAGCCTGGTAAATCCCCATTATTGTACAATTGTAGAATACCCAGCTGGACAAATCCTCCATACGGTAGCATAGCAAGACAGATTTGTCATTCATGGTTTTCAAGAAAGCTGGGAAACAGATTATGAGTTGTAATAGGGTCTGACAAATACTAAGTTTACCTAAATAAATCCTTCTCCTCACTTTCAAATAGTGCCATAGCTAGGCAGATTTGCCCTTCAAGATCACAGGAAAGCTGAGTTAAAACAACTAAGAACCATAATAGACTGAAGTATACTAAATCTACGAAGATAATGCCCATTCCCCATTTTTAAATAGTGCCATAGCTAGTTTAAAGCTCACACAAAGCAATTATCGTCAGTATTAGTTTGGTCACCTATTGAAGTAGAAAGAAAGCAATAAATGACAAAAAGAAAGTATTTAAATCACTAAAACAGGAGGGGAGTGAGGAAGCATTGAAAAACTATAAGGAAAAAAAATAGAATATGTAAAATACAAATAAAAGCAGCCAAACTAGAGACAGAGAGATTAATCCCAAAGAGAGTAAAACGAACCCTAAAATGTTCTTCAATTATATAAATGGTAAAATCTGAAGACATCGTGCTCTTTACAAAGTAATGAGGGGGGAGCAATGAGGAGAAAGCAAAGCTATTAAATATTTTTTTCTCCACTGTATTCACTTAGGAAAAAAAACTGTCAGATGAAATGCAGAATGTAAAAGTAAATTCCCCATTAAAAGTGCCCTGTCCTGACCCAGGAAGAAGTACAGTGGCATCTTAAAAAGCTTAAAATAGGTGCAAATATTCAAAAAGGGTCCAAAAACAGAGCCCAGAAACTATAGGCCGGTAAGTTTAAAGAGGACCTTTCACCACTCCTTACATGTTTGTTTTAATAGCTTCATGCATTCCCCATGTAATAATTCTGGAACATCTATTCTTATGGCTCTATGTTGTGTCATTCCTTTATTATTCCTGCTAGAAGTTATGAATGACTTGTCAGCAGTGTGCAGTAAGGGTA
>ONZH01028268.1:0-57374 GCA_900303285.1 Rhinella marina
TCTCCTCACTGGCCTGACTCTCCATTTCTTCCTCCTCCTCCTCCAAGTCCTCCGCTTCAGCCCATACATGCTCAAGAGTTAAGGACTGAGCACTGGTACCCTCTACTGTCTCGCCGACAATCTCCTCCTCTTCCTCCTCATCCTCATCCCCCTCCTCCGATACGTGCTGATAAAAAGACCGGAGGGTGCTCTGGCTATCAAGCAACGTATCTTCCTCAACCATCTCTTGTGACAAGCGCAAAGCATCCGACTTGATGCTGAGCAGTGAGTGTTTCAACAGGCAAAGCAGCGGGATGGTGAGGCTGATAATGGCGGCATCACCGCTGACCATCTGTGTTGACTCCTCAAAGTTGCTCAACACCTGGCAGATATCAGACATCCACATCCACTCCTCATTGTAGACTTGAGGAATCTGACTGACCTGACTACCAGTTCTGGTGGAAGTTGACATCTGGCAGTCTACAATCGCTCTGCGCTGCTGGTAAACCCTGGATAACATATTTAATGTCGAATTCCATCTCGTGGGCACGTCGCACAACAGTCGGTGAGCGGGCAGTTGTAGGCGGCGCTGCGCTGCCCTGAGAGTGGCAGCATCTGTGGTGGACTTGCGGAAATGCGCACAGATGCAGCGCACCTTGGTGAGCAAATCAGACAGATTGGGGTATGTCTTGAGGAACCGCTGAACTATGAGATTGAACACGTGGGCCAGGCATGGCACATGTGTCAGTCTGCCGAGTTGCAGAGCCACCACCAGGTTACGCCCGTTGACACACAGAACCATGCCTGGCTTGAGGTTCGGCGGTGCCAGCCACAGATCGGTCTGCGCCGTGATGCCCTGTAACAGCTCTTGGGCAGTGTGCCTTTTGTCACCTAAGCTCAGCAGTTTGAGCACCGCCTGCTGGCGCTTACCCACGGCACTGCTGCTGCGCCTAGAGCTACCGACTGAAGGCGGCGGGCCCACGGATGGTAATTAGGTGGAGGAGGAGGAGGAGGGGTCGGAAGAGGAGGAGGCATAGTATGTCTGAGAGACCGTGACCGAGGTAGGCCCCGCAATCCTCGGTGTGGGCAATACATGAGCGGCCCCAGGGTCATTCTCGGTCCCAGCCTCCACCAAGTTAACCCAATGTGCCGTCAGTGAGATATAGTGTCCCTGCCTGGCAGCACTTGTCCACGTGTCCGTGGTTAGGTGGACCTTATCAGAAACAGCGTCGGTCAGGGCACGGATGATGTTCTGTGACACGTGCTGGTGTAGGGCTGGGACGGCACCTCGGGAAAAATAGTGGCGGCTGGGGACCGAATACCGAGGGGCAGCCACCGCTATGAGATTGCGAAAGGCCTCGGTCTCTACTAGCCTATAGGGCAGCATCTCCAAGCTATTTGGAGATGTGGACGTTGAGGGCTTGGGCATGTGGGTCGAACTGTATTTCCTCTTGTGCTCCAGCGTCTGCTGTAAAGACAGCTGAACGCTGCACTGGGACACGTTGGTGGACACTGTGGAGGATCGTGGAGGTGAAGGTGTGGTTTTCCGGCACGAGGCGCTCGTGCCGGGGTCCTGGGAAGGAGGTTGACTAGCAGAGGCAGCAAGTGACACAGGGGAAGGAGCAGTAGTGTGACCCACAGGAGGTGGTGAACGGCCTTGGTTCCATTGAGTGGGGTGTTTAGCACTCATATGCCTGCGCATGCTGGTGGTGGTTAGGCTAGTAGTGGTGGCACCCCTGCTGATCCTGGTGTGGCACAGGTTGCACACCACAGTCCGTCGGTCATCCTCACTTTCTTTAAAGAACCTTCAGACTTGCGAACATCTAGGCCTCGCCACGGGAGCTTCACTACGTGAAACAGTTGCTGCTGATGCACCAGCTCTGGCCCTGCTTCTCCCTCTGGCCACACCACTGCCTCTTACAACCTGTTCTGGTGCAGCACTCGCCTCCGCCTCAGAAGCACTGTCTTCACTCGGCATATCAACCTAGCTTGGGTCAGTCACCTCGTCATCCTCCGATTCCTCAGTCTGCTCCCCCCTCGGAATTCCTCCCCTAACAACAACTTCACCACTGTCTGACAACCGTGTCTCCTCATCGTCTGACACCTCTTTACAAACTTCTTCCACTAACTCAACATTGTCATCATGATCATCATCATCATCACCCACAGACTGCGACAGTTGGAAAACTTGGGCATCGGGAACGAGGTCAGCAGCAACCTGAGAAGTGGTTTGTGACTCTGGGAAGGGTCCAGAAAACAGTTCCTGAGAGTATGCCGGATCGCATTCCAAATTTTCCTGGCAGGGGGCAGACTGGGGGATAGGAGGTTGAGGTGGAGGAGCCAGAGGAGTGCTCCCTTGGGTACCGTGGGTGGACTGCGTGGAAGACTGACTGGTGGACAAATTAATTGAAGCATTGTCCGCAATCCACGAGATCAGCTGTTCGCACTGTTGTGGTTTCAACAGTCCTTTACCATGTGTCCCTGTAAGTTGAGACATGAAGCTAGGGAGTGTAGCTCTGCGGCGTTCCACAGCTCCCTCATCAGCAGGTACTGTCTCACCCTGCCCAGGACTACGGCCTCTGCCCCCTGCAGTAATTGAATGCCCACGCCCACGCCCTCGTCCTCGACCCTTAGCCCTGGGGTTCAACATTTTCTGTATATAAGTGTATGATATAAAAAAAATAAATAAATAAACGGGCCTGCTGTACTGAAACCCACAAACTATTTCAGTCTGGTTTAATTAAGTGACGTACAGAAAGTGTCACCTGGACAGAATATACGGATTGGAGTGAGTGTGCTGAACTGTGACACATAGAAAGGTTACACGCAGCTGTGTGAAATGGATTTGTATCACTCAGCTAAAACAACAAATACAACTAATTATTTTGATATATTTTTTTTATATTTTTTTTTTAGTTTTGTTTTTTTTGGAACGTGACGTGCAGAAACTATCGTAGAGCTGACTGACAACTTACTGACGGTGGCTATTTGGACTGAGACCCAGACAAATGTCGCACAGAGATTTTTAGGATCAATCTATATACGTGACAGGTAGCAAATGACTTGGTTGTATTCTGTGACGTACAGAAAGTGTCACCTGGACAGAATATACGGATTGGAGCGAGTGTGCTGAACTGTGACACACAGAAAGGTTACACGCAACTGTGTGAAATGGATTTGTATCACTGAGCTATAACAACATAAAAACTATTTTTTTTTATATTTTTTAAATATTTTTTTGTTTTGTTTTTTTTTGGAACGTGACGTGCAGAAACTATCGTAGAGCTGACTGACAACCTACTGACGGTGGCTATTTAGACTGCGACCCAGACAAATGTCGCACAGAGATTTTTAGGATCAATCTATGTACGTGACAGGTAGCAAATGACTTGGTTGTATTCTGTGACGTTCCAAAAGTGTCACCTGGACAGAATATACGGATTGGAGTGAGTGTGCTGAAATGTGACATACAGAAAGGCTATACGCCGCTGTGTGAAATGGATTTGTATCACTGAGCTAAAACAACCAAAAAAACTAATTTTTTTTTATAAATTTTTTTTTTGTTTTATTTGGAACGTGACGTGCAGAAACTATCATAGAGCTGACTGACAACCTACTGACTGTGGCTATTCAGACTGCGACCCAGACAAATGTCACACAGAGATTTTTAGGATCAATCTATATACGTGACAGGTAGCAAATGACTTGGTTGTGTTCTGTGACGTACAGAAAGTGTCACCTGGACAGAATATACGGATTGGAGCGAGTGTGCTGAATTGTTACACACAGAAAGGTTACACGCAGCTGTGTGAAATGGATTTGTGCCACTGAGCTAAAACAACAAAAAAACTAATTTTTTTTTAATATTTATTTTTAATATTTTTTTGTTTTGTTTTGTTTTTTTTGGAACGTGACGTGCAGAAACTATCGTAGAGCTGACTGACACCCTACTGACGGTGGCTATTTAGACTGCGACCCAGACAAATGTCACACAGTGATTTTTAGGATCAATCTATATACTTGACAGGTAGCAAATGACTTGGTTGTATTCTGTGACGTACAGAAAGTGTCACCTGGACAGAATATACGGATTGGAGCAAGTGTGCTAAACTGTGACACACAGAAAGGTTACACGCAACTGTGTGAAATGGATTTGTATCACGGAGCTAAAACAACAAAAAAACAAATTTTTTTTTAATATTTTCTTTAATATTTTTTTTTAGTTTAGTTTTTTTTGGAACGTGACGTGCAGAAACTATCGTAGAGCTGACTGACAACCTACTCACGGTGGCTAATTAGACACGGTGGCAATCCAGACAAATGTCGCACAGAGATTTTTAGGATCAATCAATATACGTGACAGGTAGCAAATGACTTGGTTGTATTCTGTGACGTATAGAAAGTGTCACCTGGACAGATTATACGGATTGGAGCGAGTCAGTGCTGAACTGTGACACACAGAAAGGTTACACTCAGCTGTGTGAAATGGATTTGTATCACTGAGCTAAAACAACAAAAAAATGATTTTTTTTTGTATATTTTGCTTTGGATTTTTGTTTTTTTTGGAACGTGACGTGCAGAAACTATGGTAGAGCTGACTGACACCCTACTGACGGGTGGCTATTTAGACTGCAACCAGACAAATGTCGCACAGAGATTTTTAGGATCAAGCTGTATACGTGACAGGTAGCAAATGACTTGGTTCTATTCTGTGACGTACAGAAAGTGTCACCTGGACAGAAAATAGTGAGTGTACTGAACTGTGACACACAGAATGGTTCCACACCGCTGTGTGCAATGGATTTATATTACTAAGATATAACATAAAAAAAGAGGGTTATATATGGCGATAGCTGCACTACTAGTGCCAGCCAGCCAAGCCAGGAGACAAAAAAAAATTCTTGTAGCCCTTAGAAGGGCTGTTGGGTTCTTTGTGGGTGATTTCTGCCTAACAGAGAACTAAATGCAGGCCCTAACACTCTCCCTGAAAGGCAGCAGCTCTATCCCTAACGACATCCAGACGGCATCTGAGCCGAGCACCGCGGCCAGTCACTAGTATATTCCAGGGTCACCTGATCAGGCCAGCAAACCCCTGCTATCGACATGTAAGGGCCCCACGTGATGCTGGGTGTACCGCAGAGTCTCACGAAAACAATATCAGTAATCAAGAGTTCCAAAATGATTACTATATAAATTGTATATAGTGCGCCTTCTGAGGGCAGGAGTGCATGGCGTCATTGGTTGCTATGATGCCGTGCACTTCGTGAGGTTGACGCTGTACAGTGATACACTTGTATAAAGTGTATCACTGTATAGCGGCGGCTTCACGAAACGCATGGTGTCATAGCAATCAATGACGCCATGCTCTCCTGCCCTCAGAAGGAGCATGGTCTGTGGACGTCTGAATTAAGCCTTAGATTTTCAAAAAGTAGACTGGTCTTCTAGGGTTTAAAGCACAGAACCTGGAAGGGTCCAATTACATAATAAAACAATACACACCTGTAGGATCTAATCATACTGTATACCTGTGTTAACTAGTGTTGATCGAGCACTGCAATGCTCGGGTGCTCTGGCCGAACACTAGGTGGGACTCGAGTCCTCGGTTGAGCACCCGGTCCCAGTAGAAGTCAATGGGAGAACACGAGCACTAAACCAGGCACCCCCTGCTCTGCACCACTAAAATGGTTTGGGAACAGCATGGGGATGCATCTGAGGATGTCTGGATGCATCTTGGACTCCAAAGTCGCTGCTGTTTACGATGTTGTCCGAGTATTATGCCACTTTTACGGAATGACAAGAATACCCCCCAAAACCAAAAATATCATCGGTTTTAGTGGCATTATTGTTAGGAAACATAGATTTACTTGTACGTAAAGCGCAAGTGCTGCCAAAAATTACAAGAAAGAGGCACTCTGATACAATCAGTATATCACAGGAAAGGATACTGGTATATCAAATTGTGGTACAATTGTTCATGTCGTGGGACTCCTAGACTTATAAAGATTATGCACAAAGGGAAAGGGCTGAAAAAAATTACAAGGAACAGGCACTCCAATACCCCCTTTATTACACATAAAGGAGGGCATCACAAACACCCTTGAAAAATTAGGATTGATAGCCTGCTGCTGATACTCAAAAACAATAGGGGTGACAAGCTGCTGCTGAGCTGACCGTCTAAAACATTATGAATGAGCTCCTGCTGCTGAGCTGACCATCTAAAAAATTATGGGTAACATGCTGCTGCTTGTGCAGGTGGTGTTAGCGTCAGGCAAACGTGCGTTCTTTTTGCCCCAAACGAAAAAAATAAATAAATTGCAGTCAGATATAATAATAGACTTTTGTGTCTTTTTAACAGAACAACTAGCCCTGCCTAGCCAAATCCTATCCCTACACTATCTGTGCCTCCTTGTGCAAACGTTATACAGCAGACGCAGATGAGGTACTGTCGCCTTAATTAACGGCAGAAAAAAAAAACAACAGAAGTCAGGTATATAGGATACAGAAAGTATTAGAATGCACCAGATGCGCTGGTGGCGTTAAGGTCAGGCCACCTTGCGCAATTTTTAACCCCTCCCCCCAAAAAAAATATTGTAGCCAGATATCACAATAGCCCTTAAAAGGGCTTTTGGGTCTTTTGAGCAGGAATACTAGCCCTGCCTAGCCAATTTCTCTCCCTACACTATCTGTCCCTGCTTGCAGCAGCTGTCCCTGACTTGGTCTGTGCCGGTCACGTCACCGGGTGCTATATAGCGTTCCCGGCCAGCCAATCACTGTAATGCCAGTAGCCAAAAACAGTATTATTATAGAAAATAATTATCACAAAAATCTAATAAACATATGTGATACCAGATCGTAGGTTTAACCTTTTTGGTGTGCAAGTGTCCAACTTGAAAATCCAATAAAACTCTCAACCACATACCTCTTGGATCCAATCTTACTGTAGGTGGTTTAGGCACCTGTTCACACCCTTTTCCTTCTAAACCTGAGAGATCACCTGGAGGACACTTAAAAAAATGCTGGGACACTGAAGATATATTCCTAAGTAGTGTTGAGCGAAGTTCAATTTGGCTGCTTCGCCAAATTTTACTAAACAATTTGCTTTGTGACAAACTACTTTCTTTGTAAGTAATGGGTGCAATCACAGGGAGCAGCGATTGCGCTGCACCGCGTCATTGTACTTCTCAGATACCGCGTTCATTGCCAATTGTGGCATCTGAGTTTAATTTTAAAGTGTATGATTTAAAAAAAAATAAAAAATCAATAATATCATACTTACCTCATCCATTTGATCGCAAAGAACCGTCTGCCGCCATCTTGATTGGAGATACAACGCAAAATCTCATGCAGTCTGTGATGACTCTACCACATTAACTGGAGTGGTCGTCATAAGTCACCATGCACAGGATTTCATGCAGGATCTTCAATCAAGATACGGCAGCCGGCTCTTCGTGCTCGAACGGTATGTATGATTTTTTTTTTAACCCATTTCACCAGAAAGCACGGAAGCAAGGAAATTTGGTTTTGCGGCGAATCAAATTTTTCCTGAAATTTGGATTGATTCGCTCAACACTATTTATAACAGATTATATATATACTATCAGATAGAGAAAGAAGATTTTGGAGAATTTTCATGACTACAGCATGAAAATGAGCAAGGAAGCCTGGTTGGAGGATTGTAGACTTTGCTGCTGCATCAAGGAAACATTTAAGACACTCAATGCACCACAGATTAGTGGATTCAAGAGCTATAATAATTTAGTCAGCGAGGTGAAGTGCATACAGTATTCTCAGGCCCTACTTCAGTGGAGGAATAATTTCAGTGGCCAGATGCTACGCTGGGTCCCCCAGACACTATTGAGGTGTCAACATATGTTGCTGCTCTTCGGAAGGGATGGTAAGGTGTTGATGCACCCCAATGGGAAATTCAGTTAACTAGTGTGCTTCTTTACTTGAGGATTTCAGGTTCAAAACAATACATGTGAGGCATAGGGCTGGCTTCTCCAGTCTCCTCCTTGGCAGAAGAAGTGTTTGATGCTGAGGAAAGGCCCGAGGTAGCTGCCCACCCTCTCTCTCAGAAGACTGGTACCCTGGCCAAAGGTCGGAGGCTCATGGTCTATAGCTCCTTGTTCACAGGGCTGGTGAACTATGGTCTATGGCTCAGTGTCCTCATCTCAGCATGTTCTTCTGATCACTTATGCAGACTGGCAGAGTCTTCCCATTAACCCTTTCAGTACCGGGCCACTTTTCACCTCAAATCCCAGACCGTTTTTTGCAAATCTGACCTGTGTCACTTTATGTGGTAATAACTTTGGAAATCTTTTACTTATCCAGGCCATTCTAAGACTGTTTTCTAGTCACATATTGTGCTTCACGATAGTAGTAAATTTGTGGCAAAATATTTCATTTTTATTTATAAAAAAATACCAAATTTACCAAAAATTTGGAAAAATTTGCAAATTTCAAAATTTCAGTTTATCTACTTTCAAAATACATAGTAATACCTCTAAAAATAGTTATTATTTTACATTCCCCATATGTATACTTTATGTTGGCATCATTTTATAAATGTCATTTTACTTTTTTGGGATGTTAGAAGGCTTAGAAGTTTAGAAGCCATTTTTCAAATTTTCGACAAAATTTCCAAAACCATTTTTTTAAGCACCAATTCAGATATAAAGTGATTTTGAGGGGCTTACATAATGGAAACCACCCATAAATGACCCCATTTTAGAAACTACACCCCTCAAATTATAAAAAACTGCTGTTACAAACTTTGTTAACCCTTGAGGTGTTCCACAAGAATTAATGGAAAATGGAGGTGAAATTTCAAAATTTCACTTTTTTGGTAGATTATTCATGTTAATAATTTTTTTCTTGCAAAACAGCAAGGGTTAACAGCAAACTAAACCTCAATATACATTACTCTGATTCTGCAGTTTACAGAAATACCCCATATGTGGTGGTAAACATCTCTATGGGTTTGTGGCAGTGGTCAGAAGGAAAAGAGCGCCATACGGATTTTGGAGGCAGATTTTGCTAGAATGGTTTTTAGACACCATTTTGTAATTGAGAGACCCTGACGTACCCCTACAGTGGAAACTCTCAAAAAGTCACCCCATTTTGGAAACTACACCCTTCAAAGAATATATTAAGGGGGGTACTGGCCACTTTGACCCCCTAAACGTTTTATGGAATTTGGAAACACTTGGCTGTGAAAATGAAAAGTTTAATTTCTTCCAATAAAAATGTTGCTTTAGCCCCAAATGTTTCATATTCACAAGGGGTAACAGGAGAAAAGCACCCCATAATTTGTTCCCCATTTTCTCCTGAATACGGCAACACCCCATATGTGGTGGTAAACTGGTGTGGGGGCACATGGCAGGACTCAGAACAGAAGGAGCGCCATATGGATTTTGCAGCACAGATTTTGATGGATTGGTTTGCGGGAGCCATTGATTTTTATTTTTTTGAGTTATTGTCTTATGTGGGGGCTCATTTTTTGCAGGACGAGGTGATGTTTTCATTGGTACCATTTTGGGGTACATAAGACTTTTTGATCGCCTGTTATTACACTTTTTGTGAGGCAAGGTGAAAAAAAATGGCTGTTATGGCATAGTTTTTTTAAAAAATTTTTTACAGCATTCACCTGGGGGGCCATCTCATGTAATATTTTTATAGAGCAGGTTGTTACGGACGCGGCGATACCCAATATGTGTAACTTTTTTATTTTTGGAAAGTTTTACACATTAGATGCATTTTAGAACAGAATAAAATCTTTTTTTTGTGTTGCCATTTTCAAAGAGCCATATTTTTTTCAGTTTTCAGGCGATTGTCTCAGGTAGGGTATCGTTTTTGCAGGACAAGATGACGGTTTGATTGGTACCATTTTGGGGTAAATACGCCTTTTTGATCGCCTGCTATTACACTTTTTGTAATGGAAGGTGACCAAAAAATGTCTGTTTTGGCACGTTTTTTTACATTTTTTTTCCAGCATTCGCCTGGCGGGGTGGATGATGTGATATTTTTATAGAGCTGGTCGATACGGACGCGGCGATACCTAATATGTTTATCTTTCTTTTTTTACCTTTTTTTTTACAATTTTTTTAACTTTTTTTGGGAAAATGGCTTTTTTTTTTACTTGAAACTTTTATTATTATTTTTTTTTTAGGAAACTTTATTTTTTAACTTTTTTTTCCACTTTAACTTTTGGGGGTCTGATCCCCTTTACAATGCATTACAATACTTTTGTATTGTAATGCATTGGCTATAAGTGTATTACTCAGTGTAATACACTTACAGCCTGCTTCCTGTGCGATCCAGGGGGCTGGATCGCACAGGAACGCAGGGATAGCAGCCACGATGCCTAAGGAAGGCATCGGGCTGCTATCAGAGCCATCGGGTCCCCGTCACAGCAGCGCGGGGACCCGATGGCCCCCCCGCTCGCCATCCTGAAGTCTTTACTCTCCCGCACACCGCATGTGCCGCGGTCAGCGCTGACCGCGGCACATGAAGGGTTAATGCGCCGGCATCGGTGTTTTCACCGATGCTGGCGCATTCAGCAGGGGTCCGGCACTTGGGCACAGCCGGACCCCCGCCGCTGATCGGGCGGGCGCAGCTCCTGCACCCGCCCGATCAGAGCGCCGTACATGTACGGCGCCGGTACTTGCGGCAGTGATTTTTGCGCCGTACATGTACGGCGCCGGTACTGTAAGGGTTAAAGGGGTTTTCTCATCTTGCTATTTCAGCCTTGCCTTCAGCCAGCTCTGCAGTTCACTTCCTGGTTTCCTGCTTCTAAGGCTGGGCGGGCTTAGGCAGTTTGAGTGAAGGGCTGCCACGCCTCCTTATGACATCACACTGAGAGCTCAGTCCTTGCATGCTCGTTCATGTGGATAGTATGAGTCATCAGCCTGCAGTGTTTGTGAAGCTTATCTCTCCTGCTGTGGAATCCTCACTCAGAGCCAAAGTGAGCTAAGCTGACAGTAACAAGTGGCTCTCTTGCATTCTAATATAGTTTTACACACAAAACATGTTTTATCTTTTACAAGCCCATTCTTACCATAAAAACAATAATTTACTATTGTACATTGTCCCCATAGCATGTTAGCTAGTAACCTAATTATCTGTGCTATTGCCTCACATAAAATATTACCATCCCCCAACCACCAGCACTGATGCAGATTTGTTTACATTATAGATCTACTGTAGTTGTTTATACACTTTTGACTATATATATATATATATATATATATATATATATATATATATATATGTAGATGCATATCCAGCATATGCATATACAGGTCTGCTATATCATCCCTCACCAATCCCCTCTAGCTCTTTTGCTCAACAGCTTCCAATACAGCACTGCTACATCTGTCCTCAACCCCCCCACCCCCAATAGCTAAGCAACTTCTAACTCAGCTCTGCTACATCTGTCTTTCTCTCTCACACTGTGCCTGAACCGCTACCTATACAGCCCTGCTACATCTGTCCTTCTCTCTCACACTGTGCCTGAACCGCTACCCATACAGCTCTGCTACATCTGTCTTTCTCTCTCACACTGTGCCTGAACTGCTACCCATACAGCTCTGCTACATCTGTCTTTCTCTCACACTGTGGATGAACCGCTACCTATACAGCTCCGCTATATCTGCCTTCACCTCCCCCAATAGCTAAGCAACTTCTAACTCAGCTCTGCTATATCTGTCTTTCCCTCTCACACTGTGCCTGAACCGCTACCCATACAGCTCTGCTACATCTGTCTTTCTGTCTCACACTGTGACTGAACCGCTACCCATACAGCTCTGCTACATCTGTCTTTCTCTCTCACACTGTGGATGAACCGCTACCTATGCAGCTCCGCTACATCTGTCTTCACCTCCTCCAATAGCTAAGCAACTTCTAACTCAGCTCTGCTACATCTGTCTTTCTCTCTTACACTGTGCCTGAACCACTACTCATACAGCTCTGCTACATCTGTCTTTCTCTCTCACACTGTGCCTGAACCGCTTCCCATACAGCTCTGCTACATCTGTCTTTCTGTCTCACACTGTGCCTGAACTGCTACCCATACAGCTCTGCTACATCTGTCTTTCTGTCTCACACTGTGCCTGAACCGCTACTCATACAGCTCTGCTACATCTGTCTTTCTGTCTCACACTGTGCCTGAACTGCTACCCATACAGCTCTGCTACATCTGTCTTTCTCTCACACAGTGGATGAACCACTACCTATACAGCTCCGCTATATCTGTCTTCACCTCCCCCAATAGCTAAGCAACTTCTAACTCAGCTCTGCTACATCTGTCTTTTTCTCTCACACTGTGCCTGAACCGCTACTCATACAGCTCTGCTACATGTGTCTTTCTCTCTCACACTGTGCCTGAACCGCTTCCCATACAGCTCTGCTACATCTGTCTTTCTCTCTCACACTGTGCCTGAACCGCTACCCATACAGCTCCTCTACATCTGTCTTCACCTCCCCCAATAGCTAAGCAACTTCTAACTCAGCTCTGCTACATCTGTCTTTCTCTCTCACACTGTGCCTGAACCGCTACCCAGGACCGGGACTAGGGGTAGGCGGGGTAGGCGACCGCCTAAGGCGCCATCTGGAGGGGGGCGCAGCCAGGGCCGGATTATAATTGGAGCATCTGGAGCTACTGCTCCAGGCCCCGGCTCCAATTATTTCATGGGGGGGCCCCGCGCCCCGCTCAGATCAGCCCACCCAGCCACTTTAAAAAAGCATACTTACCTGTTCTGTGCTGCCGCTGCCATCAGGTTTTGCACTCCACTGTCTTCCCTGCCGGCGCGCACTATGACCTGACGCAGCACAAGACGCTGGTCTGAGAGGGGGGGGCACAAGACGCTGGTCTGAGGGGGTGCACAAGACGCTGGTCTGAGGGGGCACAAGACCCTGGTCTGAGGGGGGCACAAGACGCTGACCTGAGGTCTGATGGGGGCACATTGTGTTGATCTGAGGTCTGATGGGGGCACAAGACGCTGACCTGAGGTCTGAGGGGGGGGACAAGACGCTGGTCTGAGGGGGGGCACAAGACGCTGACCTGAGGTCTGATGGGGGCACAATGTGTTGGTTTGTTATCCCTGTACTGTGACATCACTGTGTTTATTATCCCTGGACTTTGACATCACTGTGTTTATTATACCTGTACAGTGACATCACTGTGTTTATTATCCCTGTACGGTGACATCACTGTGTTTATTATCTCTGTACAGTGACAACACTGTGTTTATTATCCCTGTACAGTGACATCGCTGTGTTTATTATCCCTGTATTGTGACATCACTGTGTTTATTATCCCTGTACAGTGACATCACTGTGTTTATTATGTCTGTACAGTGACATCGCTGTGTGTATTATCCCAGTGCAGGAAGAGGTAAGTGGTCTGTGTTTGTGTGTTTGTTTTCTATTTTTCAGGGTCGTGAATGCAGAGGACTACGTCGGATTCGGTGGATTACGTCGGACCAGCTTTTTTATTTTTTAAATAAAATGGTCAGACAGTGGTCTGGGGGAGTGTTTATTTCAATAAAATATTTTATAAGTGTGTGGGATTTTTTTTTTTACAACACTGCAGTTTTAGTAATTACGGCTATCTACAGACGGCCCTGATTACTAATACTGGGCTTAGTGCTTGCCGGTATGGCAGGCCAGCACTAACCCCAACATCTATTACCCCGGCACCCACCGCCACCAGGGGTGTCGGGAAGAGCTGGGCACCCGCAGGACCGGACCTTCTAAATTGAGGGTCTGGCTCTGGGGCGGCTGCAGGCTGGTACCATTAGGCTGGGAAGGGCCAATAACCGTGTCCCTTCCCACCCTGGTAGTGCCAGGCTGCCGCTGCTGGTTGTATCTGGCTGGCGAAGGAAAAAAGGGGGGGACCCCACGCCATTTTTTTAAAATTATTTAATTATTTTTGGAAAAAAAATGGCGTGGGGTCCCCCCCTTTTTTCCTTCTCCAGCCAGATACAACCAGCAGCGGCAGCCTGGCACTACCAGGGTGGGAAGGGACACGGTTATTGGCCCTTCCCAGCCTAATGGTACCAGCCTGCAGCCGCCCCAGAGCCAAACCCTCAATTTAGAAGGTCCGGTCCTGCGGGTACCCGGCTCTTCCCGGCACCCCTGGTGGCGGTGGGTGCCGGGTTAATAGATGTTGGGGTTAGTGCTGGCCTGCCATACCGGCAAGCACTAAGCCCAGTATTAGTAATCAGGGCCGTCTTTAGATAGCCGTGATTACTAAAACTGCAATGTTGTAAAAAAAAAACACACACACACACACTTATAAAATATTTTATTGAAATAAATACTCCCCCAGACCCCTGTTTGACCATTTTATTTAAAAAATAAAAAAGCTGGTCCGACGTAATCCACCGAATCCGACGTAGTCCTCTGCATTCACGACCCTGAAAAATAGAAAACAAACAAACAAACACAGACTACTTACCTCTTCAGGCTTCTACTTTGTAGTGATTCCTCCCGTCCAGCAGCTGGCTCAACACTAATAATAAACACAGTGATGTCACCGTACAGGGATAATAAATACAGTGATGTCACAGTACAGAGATAATAAACGCAGTGATGTCACAGTACAGAGATAATAACCACAGTGATGTCACATCTGACAATTATATATTCAAGCCATATATTGTAGAGGGTAAGGCCACCTTCATACTAGCGGTAGAACAGATCTGGCAGTTGAAGGGTGCCGCCGTATCCATGCTACAGCAGGTATGCGTGTGGAGCAGGAGCATTGGTGGGTATAGTGGAAATTTATATATATATATATATATATATATATATATATATATATATATATAATATAAAGAAAATCCGCAGCATTAGTGCTGCGGATTTTCTTTATTTTATATGAAGGATTTTGACCGGATCCCAAACCGCTGGCACACCTTTACCTTTTTTCTATTTGGCAGTCCTGCTTCCATTATATATATATATATATATATATATATATATATATATATATATATATATATGTATATATTTAAAATTAGATATAAAATAAAAATATAATTATAAAGATATATACTTTTCCACTGATACCACCAATGATATATTTCAAGCAAAAGTATTATAATTATTAGATATATATATATATATATATATATATATCTAATAATTATAATACTTTTGCTTGAAATATATCATTGGTGGTATCAGTGGAAAAGTATATATCTTTATAATTATATTTTTATTTTATATCTAATTTTAATCTCTTCTTCTGGTAGAAATCGTTGGTGTATATAGTGGAGCATTTTTTTTTTAATACTTACCTATGGAAGATGCGGCTCTCTCTGGATGCTGCCTTCTCCGTTGTCTCCTCCGCAATGTCTGCGCTCGCATAATTTCTCCCTGCGCTCACATACAGAGCTGTATGCGAGCGCAGGGAGAAATTAGCTACTGCGCATGCGCGGCGATACGACGGCCGGCGGCTTGCGCGCTCTCGAGCTCACAATGCAAATGAGCCGCCGGCCAGCTGAAAAATAAACCTGGACTGCGCATGCACGGCCCGCTGCCTTATCCGAGCGGTGGTGGCCGTAACCAAGGCTTCTAAAAGGTAAACAAGGGGTCAGTGGGGGAGGATTTTAGGAGACAAAGACAAATTTTTGATAATGAAGACTATTTAGTAAGATTAATAAAATCAACAAAGGAGCAGAATAGAAGGCATTTAATGAAATGAGAATACCCCTTTAAGCACTGGTCCCTAACTTAAGCACGATAGGGACTCTGACTGCTCTCCTTATATACAGTTTCTATCTAGATTAGAACCTTATAGTGGGAGAGGTGGAGTGGAGAAACTCAGCTCAAACAGCTACATTGTAACACTTTCCATCTGTCATAGACTTACAATGGCAATGGCACAGCAGTTTTTCCAGACAAAAACAAGTTTCCAGACATAACAACAGAGCTAAAACCAGACACTCAAAAGTTCAGTCTGTCTAATTTTGGGGGTACATAAGTCTGGCTTTTTCACTCCAAAACATGCTCTTCTTTGCACCCTGGTGGCCGTGGAAAATTAACAGCTTCTCATTCAAAGTCCCAAAACACACAGTATTCATTAACCCTTTCCACAGAGCCTCAGAAATACAGTGCAAATGAACAGGGTATATATCACAATATATAAAAGGCAGTTACACAGTATCAAACAGTGCAAGTTAACCCTTTTAACTAAAGTAAGGAATGCATAACTTTGCATAAGGGAAACAGGCAAATGTCCACCAAGGTCCAGACTTCAAAGTACTCCTGCTTCAGGGCACTATGTTATGAGTTCAGATACTCTGCACACTTCAGGTACAATTTTATTAGAACTTCAAGCCACCTTACAAATTACGGGCACTGGGACAGATTACGGTTGTAACCAGAAATCGCGGTACTAGAGAAAAAGGAAGCAGAAGGCCAATGCTGCACATTATTTGCTTAGCTCATGTTTGGAGATCTACGCTCTGTACAGATCATTACTAGATACTACAACTCCTATTTCATGACTTTGTTACTGGGTCTTCTGATGCCACAAGCTGGCCATTCCACCATTTCAAGCCCTGCCTTGCACCACATGCAAGGGAACCCCAAAACTACCATCAGACAAGGAGACCTACAGCTACAGAGAGTGCACTGAGGTAACATAGGGTGCTCCTCTTTCACTGCACTAAGCTGAGGGAGTGAAACCCTGAGAGAGTAAACCATGAAACATTATCAGGGCCACTACCACTCTCATTGTATGCTCCAGCTCCTCATTGCAAATTCACCCAATTGTCCTACATACAGGAACATCTACCTGTTGCAAAACAATACATGTGACATGAAGATACAAAATGCAATAAACCCTTTTCTGTACATCAGTTTGATTCCAGAGGTGGGAATTATCAGGCATTTGTGGTACATACTATATTATACGGATAATTGAATACCCTTTTAAGAACATTGGAGGCCCCCATACAGGAAAAATTGCATTTTACTTTTTGGATACAAATAGTAAATTTGTGTTTCAAGTTTGAAGGATGCAGGGGATGATGACAAGGGATGTTGGGAATAGTCTCTGTAACCTGGAGAAGTGACACAGAGCTACAAAAGGGATGATGGAGATATTAACTGCTATATTGAGGAGGGGAGCTGATGAGCAGGCCACTATATAAAAGATTTCTCTGAAAGGGTGGCTGTAGAAGAGGATAAGGTCGCACAGGGTGCAATGACACAAGGAAAGTTGCATCTACTCAATAGTCATTGGGATTTCTAACTGCCAAGAAGACAAAGTTGATCTTGTAGTACAATTTTCCTCAGAATAGTAACATACTTTATAAGGCCGAAAAAAGACATCTGTCCATCCAGTTCGGCCTGTTTTCCTACAAGTTGATCCAGAGGAAGGCAAAAAAACCCCTGTGAGGTAGAAGACAATTTTCCCCACTTTAGGGGAAAAAAATTCCTTCTCGTCTCCAATCAGGTAATCAGAATAACTCCCGGGATCAACGACCCCTCTCTAGTAACTATAACCTGTAATATTATTACCCTCCAGAAATACATCCAGGCCCCTCTTGAACTCTTTTCGTGAACTTACCATCACCACCTCCTCAGGGAGAGAGTTCCATAGTTCACTGCTCTTCTATGTTTGTGTACAAACCTTCTTTCCTCCAGACGCAGAGGATGTCCCCTCATCACAGTCCTCGGGATAAATAGATGATGGGAGAAATCTCTGTACTGACCCCTGATATATTTATATGTAGTTATAGATCTCCACTCAGTTGTCTTTTTTTCTAAAGTGAATAACCCTAATTTTGATAATCTTTCTGGGTCCTGTAGTCCACCCATTCCAGTTATTACTTTAGTTGCCCTCCTCTGAACCCAGCTGAAACCAACTACTGGCCTCTGGTTATACCATTATGGTGGTTTCAGGACGGAGCAGCAGGCCTAAAGTGGTCTCTGAACTGTAAGTTTAATGGGAGTCAATGGCTGCTGAGCTCCGAATGCAGAGAACTCAAATAAGGTTGAAATTAAAACCCAATCTATTCAGGATCCCTCATTCATTAACCCCCTTCTGTAAAACAACACATTTCAATAATATTACCTCATTCAGTAAGCTTTATCTTAATTCTTAGCTCGTTTCCATTTTTTCTATTTGCAATTCTAATATATCCCTCACACCTGTGACTGATCTCATTCTTTTTTTTTATACTTTGTAATAAATATATATTTTTTACATATCACATCTAAAATATAACTTAGAACAGGATATAAAGCCTCCTCCTGCCACAGTCAGCGCAGTCCTGATCTTCTCATCGGGGATTCATGGCTGTCATGCGACTGGGAACAGACAGAAGACTCTTTACAAATCACTTTATGCTCTGTTACATCCTATGTGATTGCTGGTTATGTCTCTGGTACTTGGTGCTTTCTTCCTCCGCACAGTCACAGTCCTCAGCACCTGGATGTCATCTAACAATAAGAAATTATACATTTGAGTACAAATATTCTCAAGATGGAGATATTATTATAGGAGGAATTTTCACTGTACATTCATGGACAGTGGGATGGCGAATAATAGGCGAAACCTTTTCCAGACTGTTCTGCGTACTGTAAGTACAAAAAATAAATGAATGAGCCAAAATCTAGAAAGGAACCAAAACTGACAATGTAGGATGTGAAACCACTGATTCATTTAGTTTATTTTAATACGATAATTAAAGATGAGCTACGTTTTGAAAAATTCAAATCAAACGCTTTGCCAAATTTTTCCCAAAAATTAGCTTTGTTCTGAATTATTTGTCACAAACAACGGGCAAATGTATATTGTTTTACATCACTGTGCATTGCAGCAACATGCATAGCTAGTCCTGTAGTCCTTGTGCGTCAGAATGATTGGCCGGTTACATACAGTATATGGATGTACGCATCAGCGTGTGTCACTATTAGGCTCAGTTCACAATTCACTTATTTGGTCAGTTACGGGTTGCGAGTAGGATTGGCTCTTGACGTTGGCTCTCCATACAGTAACTATTAGAATTAACTGACCAAATAACTGAAGTGTGAACTCAGGCTTAAAGGTCAATGGTTGCGTCATGTATAATATACTTAACCGGGCAGTGGCCCAAGATTCTACTATAGAAAGATCAGTCTCATTTTACACCATCTACTGTTTTACACATAGATTGCTAGTTAACCTATTAGTCACCGATTCTACTAAATTGCAAAACAGCTGTCTCGTTTTATTGTTTGTGTGGTGTCAACATTGATAGATAAGGTATTGTGTTACCGACTACTATAGAGTGAAGGAGCGCTCTCATTTTACATCGATTGCTGGAGAACCTACTGATATAAGTCGTGGTGCCATGACAGAGTGGGGAGAGTATCAGCAGTAAATTTGTGTTGACACCAGTGTTTATTTTTCCCTTCTTCTTCTGATCTGTGACAAGAACAACTTAAAAAAAAAACAGATCTTGTCTTTTCAGTATCCGCCTTCACACGGTCAGAATTTGGTCATTAATTGATCAGTATTGGTAAGGCAAAAACAGGAGTGGGTCCAAAACAGAGATAACACTTGAAGGAAATACTTGATGTCTTCTGTACTTTGGACCCACTCTTGCTTTTGGATCCACTCTTGTAAAATACTGACCGGGTGATAGAGGCCATATAGATACTCCAAAGACAGGATCAGTTGTGTTATTTATTTTTTGCTTCTTCTGACAGATCATGAGAACAGTCAAATAAACTGTGATGTCAATAAGGTCAAACGGGGACATGAGTGTCCCAGAAAAGACTTGGGAGGGTGGAAACTGCATGATTAGTCAACACAGTGGCCCAGTCACATAGTGGGGAGGGTGGCAAAAGCATGAAGAGTCAACATAGTGGCCCAGTCACAAAGTGGGGAGGTGGGGGTAATAGCAGTGGCAGTAATAGCACAAGATGGTGGCAGTAGAAAAAGACAGTAGCAAAGACAGCAGGTGTGTGGCATCAGGCAAGAGGCAGAATAGTGGCTGAAGCATGTGGCCAGAATTAATAGTCATTTTTCAAGATGTTCTGGTGTGGCAGCACAGTGCATTCAGAACATTAGTGCCACAATAATTGAGTCTGATGCATTAGGCACCAGTTTGTGGAAATCCTGATTAATCCACTTCTGATTCATCTCTCAACATTTTGTTTTGAGTTCTCTTTGGAGTAACTATGCCCCCCGCCGCACTAACTACTCACTCAGATGCCACACTACTGGCCGGGCAGGAAAGTTTGTCAAGGGCAAACTTAGCCAGTTGCAACCACAATTAAATTTTGGCTGCCCAGTAGTCCTGGGGATCTTGGATCTGGGGTGGCAGGGTACAGTCCACGTATGCCACCACCCGCTAGTTCTGGTTCTGCTCCATGTCCTGGTGCTAGTGGGTGGTTTCTTTGGTTGACGAAATGTGCTAATCAAAGACTGGAGACTAAAGTTACTGCTGACGGAGCTGTTGCTGCTTCTGCCTCCCCCCCCCCCCCCGGCCCGTCATGGAAGTCATGGAAGTGGAGAGTGAGCGCACAGGGTCCCCACAGTCAGACCTTGATGAAGATTGGAAATGGTGCACATAGGCAGTAACCAACCGACTACATAGGATGACTCTAACTTAGTTAAGTTTATCATCCATATCAGCAGGTGTAAAAAAGGTCCCCATTTTGACCCAGTAGTGAGGGTCTAACATTGTGGAGAGCCATTAGTCATCCTTCTGCTGAATGGTGATAATGCGGTCAACTCAGCATACGGTACATATGGTGATTTGCGCAAGGGACTCGGAAGGACTCCCTGCCTCTATCCCTACTGTATACAGCTACAGTCTGTGGGGGGTCATCTGCCTGGTCTTCTCCATTGCCCTATTTTTATATACATTTCCTGGGGGTTTATGTCCGTCAGATCAGCCCCACAAAACTCAGTTGGCTGTGACATATAAACACCACCTGTCCTGTCCCCCGACCAGCCAGATTTATCAACATCTGCTCCAGGATGTGAAGGAGTGGAATGACGTTGTTCATCCCTTAGCCCTAGCGACTAAAGTGGCCTTCTCAAAGGGCAGGTGTCACGCATGAACTGCCACTGGTTAATGTTGAAATTACATCTGGCTGCATCATTGAGAAATCATTCAAGGCCTTCCTCTGCTCATATAGTTGGTCCAACATGTGGAGGGTGGAGTTCCAATGTGTGTAAACGTTTCATAGGAGGCAATGTTGGGGAACACTATTATGCCTTTGCAGCTCAAAGAGTGCATGTTTTGTGGTAAGAGTGACTAAAGTACATGCACAGTTTCCTGGCCATTTTAAAGATGTCTTGCAGTTGGGTGGGAGACTTAAGGAACCAGGTTACAAATAGATAAAAGATGTGTGCCATGCAGGCCACGTGTCAACCCTCCTTGATGCAGGGCTGATAGAATGTTCTTGCCATTATTCGCAACCATGGTTCTGACCTTCAGTTGGCGAGGAGACAGCCAGCATTTGATTTCTTGCTCGATGATGTGGAGCAATTTCTCCCTGGTGTGACTCTGTTCGCCCAGGTTGGGCAGGTGCAAAACAGTGTGAAACCACCTTGCTCTGCATAGGTGGTATGTTGGACGCACGTTCCAAACTGTGCCTAGAGTGGAGGCTTTCCTATGTAGAACTTTTCCTACATTGGAGGGTGAGGACAAGGTGGAGGATGAGGAGGCAGAGGTGGACATTGGCGCTGCAATCACAGCATGAGAACGTGAAGGCGGCATTGCCATCACCTGGTCAAGTTCAGTATCTGGGCAGGAACAACATTTACCCAGTGGGTCATAAAGGACATATAATTACAGCTCCACATGTCAGCACTGCCTTGAACTGCACCAGACACCGACAGGCTCAAGGAGTGGCCCACCTTCTGATCAATATATGTGTGCAGGGCTGGTACAGCTTTTTTAGAGAAGTAATGACAGATTGGGACTCTTCACCTTGCCTTGGTACAAGCCATTAGTTCTCTGAAATGGGAAGAGTCAACCTCATGGAAAGGGAGGGACTGTAGTACCAGCCACTTGGCCAGGAGCACATACCACTACTGCATCACTGGATGGGGATCAAGTGCTGACGAGGAAAAGGAACATCAGGACCAGTAGACAATGGGAGCTCACTTCTGCTGAGGTGGTAGAGCCTTGACTCCTGGAGAAGGGGTGAGGACCACTGGGACATGCAACAGCTGCTGTATCAGGCTGTACCACTATGTTAGCACAACAGTTTTCCCAGGCCACTTTATGGTGAAGCTCCATGTGTTGACATTGGAACCCTGGCAGAGCTTCACACGGGATCTGTCCAGAGATCCTACTTACAGCCACGCTGATATACTCTAGCAATTTGATAAAGTATTCCGACCACAGTGAATATGGAAGTTTACCCCACCACTGCGTGCTGACTGCCTGCCGTTTCCTCTATGAACCTATGCATCAAGATTCTACTATAGAGTGAAAGAGTGCACTCCTTTTAAACCGTCTTCAGCTGAATCCACATAGATTTCTACACAACCTGTTCTGTTACACGCTGATACAAGTAGTGGGCCCGTGATAGAGTGGAGAGGGTGTCAGTAGTAAGTTTGTGTTGGCGTCACTGTTTATTTTTCCCTTCTACTGATCCTTTACAAGAATAACCCAAAAAAACGGATCCTATGTTTTGAGCATCCACCTTCACACAGTCAGCATTTGGTAAGTAATCCATCAGTATTGCTAAGGCCAAAAAAATGGGAGTGAATCCAAAACATAGATGACACATGATTGGAATATATGCATGTATTCTGTGTGTTGTATCCACTCCTGCTTTTGGCTTCTAAATCATGAGCAAATCCTGATATAAGATAGGAACCATGTGAACGAGACCTTAGGGATGCTCCAAAGACATGATTCATTGTGTTTTTCATTTTTCAACCATTTAACAGATCAGAAGGGTAAAAAAAATGGTGATGTCAACAAGACCAAAAAGGGACAGCAGTGGCCCTATCACAGAGTTGTGAGTGTGGCAACAGACAGGAGTGGGGAGGGTGACCAGGGGCGGACATACCGCCTGTGCAGCATGTTCAACTGCACAGGGGCCCAGAGAGGGAGGGGGGCCCTTTCCAGTGCCAGCAGAGGGGGTTGGGCCCTGATTAGGACTTACAGAGAATCTGCTGCCCGTTCTGCCTTTACTCCAAAGCTAAAGGACCTTCCATGACATCTAGTCATGTGACCTTTTCAACAGTGGAAGTGGTGGTAGGACCTGCGATGAGGTCACCATCATGTGACCAGTGCAGAGACAGACAGCCCCTCAGCATTGGAGACCTGTGAATCCTTGGAATGCATGTAAGTGCCAGAGACATGCTGGGAGATGTGGTTCTCCCCATTATACCTCCTCCCTGCTTAGTGGGGGGAAATATAACATTTAACTGGGACTGTATGTTAGAGGGGCTGAAGGAAGGGGAAGGGTGTTAGTTACATGGGACTGTATGTTATAGAAGACTGGGGGGAGATGACTGGTGTTATTTACATGGGACTGGGTATTATAGAGGACTGGAGGGTAAGGGGAGTGATGGTATTTACATGGGACTATGTGTTGGAGGGGCTGAATGAGGGGGATTTAAATTATTTACATGGGACTGTATCATATAGAAGACTGGTGGGAGAGGTCTGGTGTTATTTACATGGGACTGCATGGTATAGAAGACTGGAGGGAGAGGACAAGCATTATAATTTATAGGGTCACTACAGAGAATATTATAAATCTAGGGTGTACGGCAGGAGGAATTATAATTACAAGGGGCACTGCATTCTAAATACTGTGGGCTCCATAGGAGTGCCTTATAGATTGGCATTATTTCTATTAGGGGTGCCCTATAGGGGGGTCTTAGTAGTACTGAGGGCGCTGTAACGAGCCATATTACCACTGGAGGTACTATGGGGGGACTTCCGCCTAGCAGTGAGCCCGGTGACATCACCAACACTATTGGTCAGGTTTTAGCGCTGCCCTAGTCTGTAAAGCCGCCCATTAGTCTCAGTGACGTCTCCGCTTAGCAGTGTAAAATTATAAACAAAACAGCCCTCCCTTGCCCTTCGCTTTACATTGCAGGGCAAGGGAGAGCATCAGAGCATGAACTGTCAAAGGAGCTGAGTAGGGGGAGAAGGGGGGGCCTAGGTACATTCCTTGCACAGGGGCCCTCTGCTGTCTGTGTCCGCCACTAAGGGTGACAATTGCATGAGGAGTCAACATAGTGGCCCAGTGACCCTTTTTTTTCAGAACATTTTAGTGTGGCACTAAATGATCTAATACAGAATGATCTACTGTAATCTGATGCATCAGGCACTTTCGTCTGGAAATCTTGGCTGATCCATGCCTGATTCATCTTTACAAAGGTAATTCTCACAACATTTTGTGTAGAAATGCATGTTCTCTTTATGCCCCTCCACCACACTAAACAGCCGCTCGGATGCTACACCACTCGCTGGCAGGAAAGCTTTCCAGAGCAAACTTGGCCAGTTGCGGCAACAAATTAAGTTTGGATTCTTAGTAATCCAGAAGATCCTGGATCCAGGATGGCAGGGTGTTAGTCCAAGTATGCCACCACATGGTGGTTCAGGTTCTGCGCCATGTCCTGTTGCTGCTGTTTCTGGGTGGTTTCTTCAGAAACCTAGAAAGAAAAAAAAGGGAATTTTAGTCAGCACATCCCAGTGCGCAGGTGCACGTTGCTATGGCTAAATGCACAAGAAAAGGAAAATACATACAATGCAACGGCACACTGCCAACCAGATAAAGCACAAAATGCCATAGAGATATGAAGTATTCTGGAGCTAATGCTATGCTTGTTTGGTAAATTAGAGATTCTTGGCAAATATATTTTGTACAAAATTATCTGGGCCCGTCCATCAAATCATCAAGGTGATCTCTGTAGGACGGGAACTTAACACTATTTCCTACCTGTTATGTGCCAACTTTGGCTTCCGTATAATCAGGGGGTGTTGGTTCCACATGCATGCTGGGTCCCCTCTGCCTTCTGCCAACATTCTTCAGAAACATGCTCTTTAGAGACTCCAGACTGCTGATGTTCCCTTCCCCCTAACTTCCAGTAGTCATGGCAGTGGACTGTGAGGCCAGTGAGCGCCCCCGATCAGACCTTCGTGAGGATGAGCGATGGTGTCCAAAGACAAAGGTCAACTGACTACATAGGATGTCTCGATAGTAGTTGAGTTCATTCTCACTCTCAGCAGGTTCAAAAAAGGCCCCCATTTTGGAGCAGTAGCGAGGGTCTAACATGTTGGAAAGCCAGTAGTCATCCTTCTGCTGAATGGTGATAATACGGCTGTCAGTATGCAAGCTACTCAGTGTGCATCTGGCCATTTGGGCAAGTGACTCGGAGGGCCTCCCTGCCTCCATCTCTACTGCATAATGCTACGGTCTGTCGGGGTCATCTGCCTGGTCTTCCTCATCGCCCTCCTGCTCCTCATGTTCTTTCTTTTCCTCTCCTGTTACTTGGGCAGATAAACCACCCTTTTCTGTATACAATTCATGGGCGTTAATGTCCTCCACCAGGAGCTCCACTTCTACTGTCCCATGGCCAAACAGATTTATCAGCATCTGCCCCAGGACGAAAAAAGGAGTGGAATGATGTAATTCATCACATAGTCCTGGCGGCTGACAATTAAAGTGTCTTTCTAAAAGGGCCTGAGCAAACAGCAGATGTCACATATGAATTGCCACTGGCTAATCTCAAAGTTACACAGGGGAGTGCTCCTGTCCACCAGAATCATCAATAAATTGTTAACGGCCTTCCTCTGCTCATATAGTTGCTGGAGGGTGGAGTTCCAATGGGTGGAAATGATGCATATGATGCAATGTTGGGGAACGCTATTTTGCCTTTTTTACTTGCAGACCAGGCAGGTGACCCCGACATACTTTGGCAGTATGCAGTGGAGATAGAGGCAGGGAGTCCCTCCGAGTGCCTTATGCAAATGGCCATATGCATGCCGGCCAATCTTCCTGTTCCTGCACACTGCCTTGGCCTGATGAAGGGTACTATTAGCCCGAAACGTTGCCATTACTATGCATCATGCTCGGCTGAATAAAACTCACTTTGCATTGTACCTCTGAGTGCTGTCTAATATTTGATGCAATAGTGACAGCTGTATTATTACCATGATTACCTGCTCTCCACCATGTTAGATCCTTACTACCAGTTCAAAATGGGGGCCTTTTTTCCACCTGCTGACAGGGAGGATAATCTTAACAGCTATTGAGACATGCTATGTAGTCAATTGGTCCCTGTTTATGTGCACCATCACCCATCCTCACGAAAGTCTGACCAGGGGAGCCCTCTGCTGTCACGTTCCTTTGCCATGACTGCTGGAGCGCAGTAGGGGGGGTAGGAGTAGCACCAACTCCGTCAACAACAACTAAAGTCTTGAGTCTCTAATGAGCATGTTTCTTCAACCAGCAACATCAGCAGCAGGACATGGAGCAGAACCAGAACCAGCAGGTGGTGGCATACTTGGACTGCACTCTGCTACCCCACATCCAAGATCCCCTGGATTACTGGGCAGCCAAACTTGATTTGTGGCCGCAACTGGCTAAGTTTACATTGGACAAACTTTCCAGCCTGGTCAGTAGTGTAACATCAGAGTGGGTATTTACTGCTGTGCGGGACATAGTTACCCCAAAGAGAACTCGCCTTTCAACCAAAATTTTGCAAGACTAACCTTAGTAAAGATGAATCAGGTGTAGCTCAACCAGGATTTGCACATGCCAGTGTTTAAAGGGGTTCTCCAAGTTAAATTTATAGGTCACCAATATCAGATCGGCGGGGGTCCGACACCCGGCACCCCTGCCAATCAGCTGTTTGAAGAGGAGGTGCGCGCCATACCAGAGCTGCCCCCTCTTCATTGTTTACATGCTAGCCATAACAGGGTTAGTGGTGAGTAGGTGTAATTACACCTAACCGCCCCATTCATTTCAATGGGAAGGCTCGTTCCTATACAAGTCTATGGGAGCGATCCTTCCCATTGAAATGAATAGGGGCATAATAATTGATAATACACGTCCGAAGTATTGCAATGCATTGTGCAGGGGATCAGACCCCCAAAAGTGAAAAAAAGATGAAAAAAAAGTGGAAAAAATAAAGTTTAACAAAAAATAAAAGTTTCAAGTAAAAAAAATGCGTCATTTTTCCAAAAGAAAGTTAAAAAAATTGTAAAAAATAGGGAAAAAAAGAAAACAGGCATATTAGTTATCGCCGCATCCGTATCGACCGGCTCTATAAAAATATCACATGACCCACCCCGCTAGGTAAACGCCGTTAAAAATAAAAAATATAAAACAATGCATAAAAAGCCATTTTCTGATCACCTTGCCTCACAAAAAGTGTAATACCAAGCGATCAAAAAGACATATTAATCCCAAAATGGTACCAATCAAACTGTCATCTCGTCCCGCAAAAAATGATACCCTACCTAAGACAATCGCCCAAAAAATAAAAAAAAATGGCTCTCAGAAAATGGCAACACAAAATAAAAGATTTTATTCTGTTCAAAAATGCATCTAATGTGTAAAACTTAACAAAAATAAAAATGTTAGACATATTGGGGATCACCGCGTCCATAACAACCTGCTCTATAAAAATCTTACATGAGATGGCCTCCCAGGTGAATGCTGTAAAAAAACTAAAAAAAAACTATGCCAAAACAGCCATATTTTTCCCTCTTGCATCACAAAAAGTGTAATAGCAGGCGATCAAAAAGGCGTATTTACCCCAAAATGTTACCAATCAAACTGTCATCTCATCCTGCAAAAAATTAGACCCTACCTGAGACAATCGCTCAAAAAATAAAAAAAAAATATGGCTCTCAGAAAATGACAACACAAAAAAAAATGTATTCTGTTCAAAAATGCATCTAATGTGTAAAACGTAACAAAATTAAAAATGTTAGGCATATTGGGTATCACCGCATCCGTAACAACCTGCTTATAAAAATATCACATGATTTGCCCCTTCGGGTGAACGCTGTAAAAAAAAAAAAAAAAAAAACTATGTCAAAACAGCTTTTTTTTTTCACCTTGACTCACAAAAAGTGTAATAGCAGGCGATCAAAAAGTCTTATGTACTCCAAAATGGTACCAATGAAAACGTCACCTCATCCCACAAAAAATGAGCCCCCACATAAGACAATAACTCAAAAAAATAAAAATCAGTGGCTCCCGCAAACCAATCCATCAAAATCTGTGTTGCAAAATTCATATGGCGCTCCTTCTGTTTTGAGTCCTGCCATGTGCCCCCACAGCAGTTTACCACCACATATGGGGTGTTGCCGTATTCAGGAGAAAATGGGTAACAAATTATGGGGTGCTTTTCTCCTGTTACCCCTTGTGAAAATGAAAAATTTGGGGCTAAAGCAACATTTTATTTGAAGAAATGAAACTTTTCATTTTCACAGCCAAGTGTTTCCAAATTCCATAAATTCCGTAAAAGGGGGTAAAAGTGGCCAGTACCCCCTTAATATATTCTTTGAAGGGTGTAGTTTCCAAAATGGGGTCACTTTTTGAGGGTTTCCACTGTAGGGGTACGTCAGGGTCTCTCAATTACAAAATGGTGCCTAAAAACCATTCTAGCAAAATCTGCCTCTAAAATTCGTATGGCGCTCCTTTCCTTCTGACCACTGCCACAAACCCATAGAGACGTTTACCACCACATATGGGGTATTTCTGTAAACTTCAGAATCAGAGTAATGTATATCGAAGTTTAGTTAGCTGTTAACCCTTGCTGTGTTGCAAGAAAAAAAATAATGTGAGTAATCTACCAAAAAATTTAAATTTTGAAATTTCACCTCCATTTTCCATTAATTCTTGTGGAACACCTCAAGGGTTAACAAAGTTTGTAACATCAGTTTTTCATAATTTGAGGGGTGTAGTTTCTAAAATGGGGTCATTTATTAGTGGTTTCCATTAGGTAAGCCTCCCAAAATCACTTTATAACTGAATTGGTGCTCAAAAAAATGTTTTTGGAAATTTTATTGAAAATTTGAAAAATGGCTTCTAAACTAAAGTTTCTCACGTCCAAAAAAAGTAAAATTACATTTAAAAAATTATGCCAACATCAAGTATACATATGGGGAATGTAAAATAATAACTATTTTTGGAGGTATTACTATGTATTTTGAAAGTAGAGAAATTGAAATTTTGAAATTTGCTAATTTTTCCAAATTTTTGCTAAATTTGGTATTTTTTTTATAAATAAAAATGAAATATTTTGCCACAAATTTACTACTGCCATGAAGCACAATATGTGACGAGAAAACAATCTCAGAATGCCCTCTATAAGTAAAAGCGTTCTAAAGTTATTACCACATAAAGTGACACATGTCAGATTTGCAAAAATCAACCTGGGATTTAAGGTGAAAAGTGGCTCGGTACTGAAAGGGTTAATGCTGGTTGAACAAAAAGGTAAAATATAACAAAATTTTAGGTATACGAATAACAATCAAAATCTTGTGTTTTGTTCAGACCTGAATTTAAAGAATACAGATATCTCCTGACTTTTATATTTGCCATCTACAATATTAACAATGATCCAGACATTCTGCCCAATATCACCCTGGGATATCATCTGTATGATTCATGTGGCAATGTGAATAAAGTCATAAAGGATGTTCTGCAGATAATGTCCGGACACTCAGTAACTGCTCCTAATTATTCATGTATGGACAGTGGTACTATCGTTGGTTTTATTGGGGACCTAAGGTCTTCCACCACCCTGCCAATGGCCCAGTTATTGGGTATGTACGGATATACACAGGTGAGCTCATAAAAATGCTTAAAGTGTTCCTAAACCTTTAAAAACTTTTTTTTAACTATTGTAAATGTACCATAAAAATTGTTTGCAAGATACTGCATTTATATATTTTTCAGTTTTACCTACAGAACCTAATAGAAACCTGAAGTTCAGGAATTAAGTGAGTTTATCAAACAGATAAATAAAAATTATTGGAATTTGAAGTTTGTGGAAAGCATAAGTCAGAACTCTGACTTTGCCCACCCTCCTTTTCCCTTGTGTCATACAAGGAAGAGGCTGGGGAGGAGTAACCATGAAAGAAGGCAGAACAGCCTGGGCTCCTACACACTGAACACCACCCTTGGGCACTTGTGAGTGCTCATTTGCATATGAATTAAACAGCGTTTTTCCTTTGCATCTGCAAGTCTAAAGAAAATAACAAAGGTACCATTACATTTATGTGTAGGTGTGTTACAGAGCCATGTAGGCACTGTATATGGTCCAAAGAAAAATTACCATAAGTAGAAAGAAACCATCTGAGAGCTGTTATGGCTAAGGAGTGGGCAATAGTAGTGTATAAGGATGTACCATCTAATGTGATTAGAGAAAAGTGAATCTTCAAAAATTCGCTTTGGCGAATAATCAACAAATTTGTGACAAGATTTGTACCCAATACGAATTTATTTGGTCGAAGTTGCGTTAAAAAATAATTGTTGCTTTGCGAACATTACTGCACAAATTATGAACATACAGTCTACGCGTTGTTAAAAGTACGCTACTAAACTGAATACGTAAGCATTAACGTACAAAGTGCGAATCCTTAGCGTACTATTGACTCGCGATTGCGTCATACGCACGCATGACGCTAGGCCATGGCGTACAGTTCTCAGAGGCAGTCCATGAGCTAGAAAAGTATTGTGCTAGCTACATGGCTAAGTGCATAATTTACCAAACACCATACAATAAGTGCATAATAGGACACATTGCAGTACCTGAAAAAGAATACATACAATGGGCTAAAGTGCTTGAACGTTGCTGAACCTATAAAAACATTATTGCTAAAATACTGCAAAGACATAATTATGCAAACATTTTAGTGCAATCAATTTCACATTTGCAAGCATAATAGGCTCAGATATACATTTGAGTCTCATTTCTTGGCTGCTTGGCATAAAACCCTGGAACACATTCAATTGTAATCCACATGAGGTAATTTTGTAATACAAACAGGTAACGTGTCACATAGATAATATAAAATAGCAGCAAATAGAGAACCCTTTTTGCAAAGGGGGCTCCCAAATAACCTTAGAAGGGGGGAAAAGGAATATAGGCACACTTAGGCGCAACTGGCTATTTTCTGCAGAATGGGGAATGGGGAGTCCTGACAAGCCATGTCCATCTGGGTGAGAATCAAACAGGGGGCAATAAAAACAAGATAAATTAAAAACTAGCTCTCACCCGTCAGGTGCAGTCCATGACTCCCATAGGTACAGACCATGAGGTGTCCTTTAAATCAGCCAGACAGTGACAGCCAGTTGTAGAAGGGTTCCTCAGATGAGGGACCTGAAGTCCTCTCTGCTACTGCTGCTAAACGACATAAGAGTATGTTCCTGCCTCCTGTAAGCCAGGCTGGCTGCCGTTGTTGAGCTCCACTGCCCTCTTCTGCTAGAATTCGGACTTGACCAGGTGGTGGTCACACTGGTGAGCGCTGCTGCCACTTGAGCCCTTGCCTTTCTGGATACTCCTGCCGGGACAACAGGGGTAAGGGCTTCTGACTGCAGTGGTTCAGGCAAGGCTGCACCCAAGGAAGAACCGCCAACTCACCTGGCTGCTGCTGACTTCATTTTCCATCAGAGGTTCCGGCTGTGGCTTCTCTCTGAAACGGAGGGTGCCATCTGGTGACTGTTGTAGGCAGCGCAATCGTCCTACGGCTGCTGGATCATCTGGCCAGGTCTCAGCTGGAGATGCAGGTATCAGGGGCTTTGACAATAACGTTACCCCGGTAGCAAAGGGGCCTTTCAGGGATACTATAAGGTTATATTCCACCTGATCCACCACGTATAGGCTGTGATGGGCTTGGGGCAGGTAAGACCGTTTCACAGACCTACGGCCCACAAAGTACTCCTTGCCGTCCTTGTCATCTGCAAGGAAGCCACTGCCTCACTCCACTGAAAACCATAGGACGGTTCCTTTACGCCGTTCCAGCGTAGAGCCTCCTGGCCTCGAATGGTCAAGCACTTGGATGACCCAGTCCTCCACCACTTTCTTATAGTCCCATAGGGTCTGGGAGTGGGCCATCACTGAGGCAGGCATGATGGGATTCTGCCGCATGGAAGGTGTTGTTCTCCTCCTGGGTGGCAAAGTGGATGCTCCAATTCTCTGTCACACACGCACGGCGGACACCTCCAGTGCCGGTGGGATTCTCTTGGCCAATTGTGACACTCTGATCTCCTCTGGAGTGTTCGGTGGTTTGGGGTACTCGCTACCAAACACCATCTCCCCCCACTTTGGGTGTAGTTGTTTTGCCATGCTGTGGTGTCTTGTTCACCGCTGGCTTGAACAGGAGAGAAGTGAGGAGTCTTCACTCCCTATACTTGCAAATAGATAGTTCCCTGTGGGTTGGGCTGTTTTTTCCCGCTTCTGAGGGGGGCGTATTTTCACTTTCCTGCTCTTGAGGGGTAGTATCATCATTTTCCAGCTTCTGGTGGACGGGGGGGCAAATAAGAATGCATACGTAGTGTACCTAGCGCTAGCAATCAAACTTTTAAGAACATTTACGAATCTTATGAAGTGAATCTGAATAAATCCAGATTTGCTTCGGAGTAGGAAATAAGGAGGATTCATAGGCCAGGTCCTTTTTACTCACCCACAATTGAGTCAGCCTAGCTCCCACACCAGGCAGTTATCCGCCTCCTCCATCAACATCTCCATGAACAAGCTCCCTTCTCCAACAGCAGCAGGGCAAAGTGTTGCACCCACTTTTTCTCCTTCCTATCACATGTGTCAACTCAACTGTTGACATGTCGTGTTGGAGGTGATTGGCCTGGGCGAGAGTAGCCACACAGGTGAACAGTTGCTAAAGTACATAAAGAAAAACTTCCACTAGATGTCACCACAATGACTCCAACTGGACAAGATGTTCAATGATAAAATGTGCAACATTGTGGATGCACTGAACCTGGGGGAAATAACACATGCTTCCTGCATGGTTCAAGTCACTAATCTAAGTGTGCAATGATTTTTAAGAATGTACACTGGCTTACACAAGGTGCAGTCAATGTCCAGGACATTGTCCTTGGATTTCAGAATTCTTATGTGGTAAAGAACAATCTCCTGGACTTACAGTGACCAAAACGTTCTTCTTCTACACAGCTTAAAGGGGCTGTCCGAGTTACAAAAAATTTTTTTTATAGCAATGTAAATCTGATGGTCAGTAATATATAGCTAATTTAAGCAAGTTTAAGGAAAAAATATATTTGTCCTAATTTCCCTGGTGCTCTTCTAGCCCTTTATTTACCTACAATAACAACAATCTCTGAGGTTTTCCTCATGGATATTTGTGCCCCTCCCCCTGCTCTGTAAAGGGAGTGAAGAAGTCTGTCCTGAGTGAAATGTCTAACTGCTAGAAGACTCACCTTCATGTTGTATGAGTAGGACTGCAAGTCCCATCTGTGCAGTGACACTGCCAATACACACAGGATCTTTCCCCTACCTGTTCTTGTGCAATGCTCTGCAGAACTCCTCCAGTCTATCAGCTCTGTGTCTGCAGGATGCTGATGAAAGATCCTGTGTCACTTAATTGCCTGCAGTTACTCAGCAAAACCTTCAGCCCTGAGTCTGTGCTGCAGAAGGGGTTAAAGTTTCCTGAAGAATCCACAGAGAGGGCAGACAGCAGCAGACAGTGCAGGGGGGCATGGCCAACACAGTGACACGTCGTGCACAGACACATACAGTATCTACTCTCTTAGGCTTGTGCACAAATCATCATCAGACAGGGAGAGAAGCTGACATCACAGGTCATGTGACCCTCAGTGAAATCTGAGAAAGCAGCCACTGCAGATAAAGTAAGTGCATTGTAAACCTCTCACATTTGCCTAGTTAGAAACATACAAAGAACAAAAAAAATAATAATAACTTGGATAACCCATTTAATTTGCCACATTCTATCTTGGTGGAATTTAACACTGCATGTGTAGTTGCTGTAAGATTCCTCCACAGGCTTGGTGAGGACTATACTTGCTTTCTTAGTACAATAAATCTGAAGGATAGTATATAGGTGAATACTTGCTTTCCTACTCTTGCTTTAACCTCGCTTCAGGATTCTGGTTCAAAATTAGACAACAGGGCGGTCTCCCTACCAGCAGGCATACAGTTCTGCTCCATTCTTCGAACAATTTGATTCAAGAGGAATGCTTGTCCGGTTTCTTTAGCTCCGGTTTCTATTAGTAAGATACTTAAAGCAGAGGTGCTCAGGGGCACCTGCAGAGATTCACAGGTTATACTCCTCACCTCTTTCTCCTCCCTCCAACTCCTACTCTGACTCTAAGCCTGTCCTATATATAGATTAGGCAATAGCACCACCTAGTGGCGTGAGTAGAAAATGACAGTTTACCAGCCTGTTGAGGTTCTTAGAGCTTTTAATGACACATATACAGCAACAATGACATTTCATTCAAAATATAGTTTGAAGTTCCCACTATAACACTATGGGGAACACTGCAATTATGCATATATTCTTCCTACAAACCAAAAGCAGTGTTGTCTGGCATACAATACTCAGCAATAAAGATGATCTAACAACTCAAGATTCAGTTCAGGTTCACCAAATTTTTGAAAAAGGTTGGTTTGGAACCAAATCCATTTGGGCTGAACCAAAGTCTAGGCAGCAGCGGCCAGACAGAACATGATAGTTGGAAGGTCCCAGCAGTGGCATGATGACGGCAGTGGCATGATGGAGGCAGCAGCAGCTGTACAGAACATAAGGGTTGGCAGGTCTCAGCAGTGGCATGATGGAGACACCAGCATGATAGTCTTACTGCTCTTACTGTAAAGAATCCTCTTCTATGTTTGTGTACAAACTTTCTTTCCTCCAGATGAAGAGGATGTCCCCTCATCACACAGTCCTGGGGATAAAAAAGAACATGGGAGAGATCTCTGTACTGACCCCTGATATATTTATTAGAGATGAACAAATCATCAAAAATTTGTTTCGGTGAATAATCAACGAATTTATGACAAGATTATTTTTTAACACAAATTTATTCGGTCGAATTTGCGTTAAAAAATAATCTTTGTTTTGCGAACATTACTGCACAAATTACGAACATACATCTGGGTGAGAGTCAAACAGGGGGCAATAAAAACAAGATAAACTAAAAACAAGTGCCAACTAGCTCTCACAGGTGAGGTGCAGTCCATGTTGTGGCTCACAGCTCCCCTGGCTGCTGCTGACTTCATTTTCCAGGGTAGCTGGTACTGGATCACCATGGACTGGAAAGTAAAGGATGATGTCGTTAGCTGACCCAGGTGAAAGGACTGTGATGGTGGTGGTGGCAATCCAGGGATCAGAGGCTCCGGCTGTGGCTTCTCCCTGAAAACGGAGGGTGCTATCTGATGATTCCTGTAGTCAGTGCACGAGTCCTTCGCCTGGTGGTTCCTCCGGCCAAACTTCTGGTGTTGCTGATGCAGGTACCAGGGGCTTAGATAATAAGGTAACCCCGGTAGCAAAGGGGCCTTTCAGGGATGCCATGGGGGTATATTCCACCTGATCTCCCACGTATGGGCTGTGACAGGGTTGGGGCAGGTACAGCCGTTTCACTGGCGGCCCACAAAGTACTCCTTGCCGTCCTTGTCGTCAGCAAGGAATCCAGAGCCTCGCTCTACTGAAAACCATAGGATAGTTCCCTTATGCCGCTCCAGTGTAGCGTCTCCCGGCCTCAGATGGTCCAGTATTTGGATGACCCAATTCCATAGGGTCTGGGCGTGGGCCGTCACTGATGCAGGCACGATGGGATTCTGACGCATGGAAGGTGTTGTTGTTGTTTTTCTCCTCCTGGGCGGCGGAGTGGATGCACCAGCAGCCTCCGCCACACCAGTCCGCACTGCGAACATCGAGTCAGGACCCAGTGGGATTCTCCTGGCCAATTGTGACACTCTGATGTCTTCTGAACCGGATGGTGGTTCGGGTAACTCTCTACCAAACATCATCTCTCCCCACTTTGGTCGCATTTGTTTCGCCATGCTGTGGTATTTTGTTCACTGCTGGCTTGAACCGGAGAGGAGGGCGGAGTAATGAGGGAGGAGTCTTCACTCCCTATACATGCAAATAGTTAGTTCCTGGTGGGATGGGCTGTTTTTTCCCGCTCTTAAGGGGGCGTATTGTCATTTTCCTGCTTCTGGGGGCCGGGGGAGGGGGCAAGAAGAATGCGTACGTAGAGTACGTAGCATTAGCGTTCAAAATTTTAAGAATATTTACAAATAATACAAAGCAAATCTGAATAAATCCGGATTCGCTTCAGAGTAGGAAAAATGGAGGATTTGATACGACTCTACGAAGAGGCAAATAGATTCACTCATCTCTAATATTTATACATAGTTATTAGATCTCCCCTCAGTCGTCTTTTTTCTAAAGTGAATAACCCTAATTTTGATCATCTTTCTGGGTACTGTAGTCCTCCCATTCCAGTTATTACTTTAGTTGCCCTCCTCTGAACCCTCTCCAGCTCTGCTATGTCTGCCTTGTTCACAGGAGCCCAGAACTGCTTAATTAAGTCCCAAAAAAATCTAATTCCAATCGTGTGGAAATAGAGCATGGAATGGTTGCAGAAACAAGGATTATCAGATTTTTGTTTGTTTTTAGGTTAGTTATGGAGCAAGAGAGTCCTTGCTCAGTGACAGAAGTTTGTATCCACATTTCTTCCGGACAGTTCAAGATAATGATGCACAATATGCAGCTTTAGGGAAGTTGCTGTTATATTTTAAGTGGAACATGGTTTGTATTCTTGCTACAGATGATGATATTGGTGAACGGGAATCTCGTCTTATTAGAAAGGAGCTCACTAAATCTGGAATATGTATTGAAGTAATATTGCACCTTACAGAAAAAGCATATTTAGATTCATCTGTCATAAACAATTTAAAAGCTGAAGTTTTCATACTTTGTGGTACAATTAGTGTAGTGGTTAAAGGTATTATAAATCATTCAGCACTCAGTCTCAGAAACAAAACTTTTATTTTTTTGACATCTTGGTCACATGATTCTGCTGCTACATTTGAAGACATCATGAATTGTAGCCTTGCGTTTTGCCCTTTAAAAAACATTTTGTATGGATTACAAGACTGGTTTCTAAGCTTTCATCCATCCACACATCCACATGATCCAATTCTGGAGGATCTTTGGATAATCGACATGTGTTGTGTTTCAAGAAGTTATTTGAAAAACATTCTTTTCAAACAGTCCCTTGTTTGTCTTCTTCGTAACTGTACTGGTGAGGAACGCTTCACCAATCTCACCCATCATTATGAGGATGGAATGCCGTACAATGTGTACATAGCTGTAAAAATGATGGCCCAAGCATTGGATGACATGCATAAAACATTAGATATTTACAAAAAAGAAAATGAAAAAGTATACAGAAAAAAGGTAAGAAACCAACATTGCAAGATGATTTCAATAAACTGGATTTACCAAACTGGTTCAGATAAAAATCAGAAACTAACAAAAATAACACAATAAGGGCCGATGCCCACAAAAGTGTCCTGGCCAGGACCACAAATTATGGTCTACAATGCATTGGCACTGTCCATAGGGCCACCGTATATGGATGCAGGACCCATTCACTACTTTTTGCGTTGCAAAGACACTCTGTAGTGGTTCCGTGTGGTTCCATACCTCCGTCCCGCACCACACTCTCCGGATTGCAGACTCATTCAAGTGAATGGGCCTGCATCCGTGATGCGGTGCACTAACAGACGTGTATTGCAGACCTGCATTCACATGAATGTCATTCACATGAATGTCACGTCATTCACATGAATGTGAGCCGGGAACAGCCGGCTCACATTCATGTGAATGAGCCCTGAGGCAGATTTCCTACTTTTGTCTTATATTCTAATATTCACATTACGTGAAAAAAGTGGCCACACAGACAGTTTTTCATGGTCATTTCTCAACCATTTGTGTATCCATTTTTTGGCAGTTGGTCCTTGTTTAACAGCCTTTTTGCATCTGTTCGACATCCATTTTTAATGGCCATTAAAATGGCTATTAAAGTTAAAACCCCAAACTCTACAGAGCCCTCAGTATATATATTATGCCCTCTAAAAGCTTCCCAAGTATGAATAATGCACCCCTTTGCGCTCCCTGGAGTTATAATCGCCCCCGTTGTGACCCCAGTATAGATAATTTACCCCTTGAATGGATCCGTGATCCGTCTGCACCGTAAAAAGTAGAATCTGATCTCCGTACTGATGTTGCATGGAGTGTGCCGCATGTGTGAATGCTCCTGCCAGCATCCTGAAAAATACTTCTGAAGTACCTGCCTTTTGAAAACCTAAACTGACCAGAGAAGAGTGTGACCCAGAGGGGAGCTGGACTGGGACCTCCTGATCGCATAAGCATGCCCAAGAAGGGTGAATCAGTGTCCAGATCGGAGCAGGAGGCGCAACTCCATCATGTTGCCGGCTAGGAGGAAGGGGAGGGCCTGCAAGACAGGATGAGCCACGACATAGCTGTGTGGCTCGGTAAATATGCCTGCCTGAAGAAACAAATCTCTGGAGGAGAAGTCAATATATCACCCTGCCATGGTTTCCCCTCCAGGGGAGAGAGGGTTTGTTCTATTTTGTTTCTCTCTCCCTTTTTTAGCCTCCTGTGTTATAGTTAGTGAACTACCTATACCGGAAGAACAGTCCTGAATGGGACTTAATACTATGCTTGAGTGGTACTTACAGAAGCTTTGGTGCAGGAGCGTGAGTTACGTACATGTGGAACTTTACCAATAGGCTGGGCCATGTTGCAAGAAAGGTTGGGCAAGTTGGTTGGGGTATGCCCAGTAAGGGATTGTTACATGGGTTATTACTGGGTAAATTGTTTGAAATTTTATATGTGGGGGTTATAAAGGGTGAGGGGGGGATACACTCCAGCATTGATTGGAACTTACCAGGTGTGTATGAGCTTAATGGAAAATAGATGAATATAAGAAAGGGACGAGATTATAGGCCAATATTAAGATATGACTCATATGACTAGGATAATTAGCTGGAATGTAAGGGGAATTGCCGATGCAATGAAACGCCAAAGCATCTTTAATTAGCTGACACACTTTCACCCAGCCATATACTGTACTGTCTACAGAAGACCCACTTGCCTAAACAGATGCTACATATTGTGTGAAAGTCCTGAGTGGGCTACTCGGCGCATTTGGTATTTTCTTCTCATTCCAGAGGAGTAAGTAATAAGAATGTTCGATTTGAATGTATTAGGGACCATTTTGACCCTTCAGGGAGGTTTAACTGCTTATATTGTAATCTCGATGGACGGCGCGTAGTCCTGATGGTCATATATGTTCTCCCCCAGTTCTCGGTGGTTCCTATGAGACTTATATTGAATTTATTGGCCCCGTATGCAGGGACCTCATGGCTGTTAGTAGGTGATTATAACAGTGTAGCTGACAAAATTATGGATAGATGTAGAGAGACTGGGCATGGTAGACACTCGGGCCCATCAGCTCTTTATAACATTAAGAGAGAAGTAGAGCTGTTAGATATTTGGAGATTGTGTCACCTTGAGGAACGCAAACATTCACGTAGCTCCTCTACCTATTCCAGCTTATCGCATATAGATCTGGCCTTGGCTAATGAAATCAAGTTACCATCAGTGCACAACTCGGTATACTTACCCAGATCCCTATCACATCATTCTCCTTTGAAAGTTGAACTATCCCTGTCTATTGGTGCAAGACCGGGGCCCAACATGTGGAGATGTACTGATTTTTGGTTGCAGGTCCTGGGTGATATGAAGGATGTGTTCTTGCACTGTATTGGTGTCAGAGTGAATGCAAAATGTCCGAGATGTCAGATGGAACCGGTAGACTTACTGCACATGATATGTCAATGTCCAAGACTAGATTTTGGATGAGGGTTTCAGAACTAATCCAGAGAGTTTTCTCAATACGGGTCCCTCAAGACCGTAAAACAGGCATCCCCAAACTGCGGCCTTCCAGCTGTTGTAAAATTACAACTTCCACCATGCCCTGCTGTTGGCTGATAGCTGTAGGCCGTTCGGGAGTTGTAGTTTTGCAACATCTGGAGGGCCGCAGTTTTGGTATGCCTGCCCTAAAATATGGATTTTAGGATATATTGCTGAGATTGGAGTGGATGAGGCAGGTAAGATAGCAAGAAGGAGGCTGCTATACATAGCCAGGAAACTGATAGCTTTACACTGGATCCAAACAAGCCCCCCAACGGGTGAGGAATTTTTGAATAAGGTTAACACCATGCTGATGTATGAGAAAGCTGTATTCTTAAAATGAGGATGTCCACATAATATATTGTGGACCAGTTGTTTTCGGGCCGCAATATGGGCCCAAGGAGCACACGTTTTTGTGTGTGAGCCCTAATAAAGGTTTGTACATGCTGGTATATAGTTCATGATCTACTCAGGGGCGTAGCTGTAGATGAAGCAGGGGACGCAGCAGCTTTGAGGCTCAAACTAAGAAGGGGCCCATCCAGGAGTAGAACTAAAAGTTTATATTTTCAGGGTCCTCTCAACAGTATTATACAAGGATATAATATACAATGACAGTATATACAGTGACATGACATACCTTATACATGTGTAGGAAATGGAACAGCTGCCAGGCTTGGTCTAAGAGAGCAATCTTCAGTAGCTGCACGGGTGGGGGCTGCATGAGAAGAGGAGTTTGCAAAGAAGTTGCTGGGAGATGGGCCTATTCAAAAATATTCTGTGGGGCCTAGTCATTTCTAGTTACGCCACTGGATCTACTAATACACCCAGAGCCTTCTCAGCAAGTCCCAGTTTTACTCCCCCTAGAACATACTGTACAGTAAGCTGCATGCACATTATTTGTCCCCAGGTGCATAACATTACATTTAATGGTCTATAATTTCCTGGTAAAGACCTAGCACCCTCTTTGAAAATGGGCACCACGTTTGCCTTTCACCAGTCTCTTGGTATTATGAACAGAGGCAAAACAATAACTGAACTGAGCTCCTTTATAACTCTAGGGTGCAATCCATCTGGACCCGGGGCCTTGTAATTTTTTTAGCATATTAAGGACCATATCTACAGTCAGACAGTTAAGTATGTTATTTAAGGTATTTACGCCAGTGGCACCACCCTCATGAGATTCCCTCTCTTCTTTTGTTTATACCCCATTATAATCATTTAGGGGCCCTAAATGTTCTGATCTTGGTATTTTTTGTATTTATGCATTTTATGAATGTCTTGGGGTTGGTCTTACTTTCTTTGGCCTCTGTGGAGGCTCCATTCCTGGTTTTGTATCATAATCACTGATACAAATCACTGACGTATGAATAAGGGCTCATGCATACATCCATAGCCAGTTTTGCGGTAAGCCAATTGTGGATCCGCACAACACGGATACTGGCCATGTGCGTTCCGGATTTTGTGGAACAGAATTTGGGTCCCTCAATTGAACTGGCATATATTTGCCCGTAATGTGGAGGAAGGTAGCAGAGGATAATATCTCAGAGTGATGACATACTAGGCCACAATCTGTGTGTGCATCTCCACAAAGTTCTTTTTTTTTTTTTTTTTTTGAAGTGTTGAAAACCAGCCTTCACAATAGGCAGGTTTAGCATTGGATAATATCTGTGAGTGGGATACTAGGCAAAAAATCTGTTATTAATTTATCTCCACAAAGTTCAAATTGAATTAAGTTTGTAAAAGCAGCATATACGTGTCTTACAATATATAGGAAAGCGGAGGCTAACAGCTGTAAGTGATAATGTGACATACTAGGCAAAAATCTGTGTTGTTTCATCTCCACAAAGTTTAATTTTTTTTTTTGGTTGAAGTTTGGAAGAACAGCATATATGTGTCTTACAATAACCATGGTAATAGATGCTCAGTGAGTGGTAACATACTAGGCCAAAATTTGTGTTGGTTCATATCCAAGCACTTCAAATGTTATTTTGATGATGGGGGGGTTAAATAAGTGTAAAGCAGTTTTTCAACTTGTTTTTTTTTAATATTTATATTTTAAGGAGCAAACAACATTGGTCACTAGTTTGTCATTGATGCCGATACTACAATATTTTCAAAGTCAACTGTTGGTAGCAGTGTCTTCAGTATAAAGGGAGAGACATTGCATTACAACTCCCTGTCTTTAAGTTCCAGAAACTAGATTTGAAAACCATTCCATACTTTGTGTAATGGTGTACATTTGGACCCAAAAATTTCAGGGCTACAGAAGGGTTCCAAACAAAAGACTCAGAGCCAGAATGTGGGTAGAAGCTACTAGCTGCATGTAGTAGTAGTAGTAGTAGTAGTAGTAGTAGTAGTAGTAGTAGTAGTAGTAGTAGGCTGCAGTTGACCTTGATATCGGAACATGAGGATAAAGAAGATAAGATTGTGGATTGGATGGCTTACTCTTCATACATCGCATCACAGCAGGATGACATGGAGGTGACTTCAAAGTCTGACACCATGTTGTGGAGCCAGGCGTAAGGGTGCTTTCACATTTGCGTCTGGGGAGTCTGGCAGGCTGTTCCAGCCCACCGGATCCGTGCTGCCACACGTGCACATGTACACTTTAATGGGGGTGGGCTGCGGATCCGGCCGAGAGGCGGTCGGACCAAAACTACGATCTGCCCCAAAGTAGGCTAATAGCGTTCAAGCATGGGATAGATGGGGACATAAATTTTAGAAAAAGTGGAGAGAGATCCAGATTACTACACATTTCGGTATTAATTAATGTCATTTAATTTTAAGAATTCATCATTTTTAAAACTGGCCACTGTTCCTGCTGTGAACAGTTCCCGAGGTAGAATATTCCACAGATTCAAATGGGGTAATTTATTAATAGATATACACCAATTGTTACATAGTAACATAGTAACATAGTAACATAGTTTGTAAGGCCGAAAAAAGACATCTGTCCATCCAGTTCAGCCTGTTTTCCTACAAGTTGATCCAGGGGAAGGCAAAAAAACCCTGTGAGGTAGAAGCCAATTGTCCTCACTTTAGGGGGAAAAATTCCTTCCCGACTCCAGTCAGGCAATCAGAATAACTCCCTGGATCAACGACCCATCTCTAGTAACTATAACCTGTAAGATTATTACCCTCCAGTAATACATCCAGGCCCTTCTTGAACTCTCTTAGTGAACTTACCATCACCACCTCCTCAGGCAGAGAGTTCCATAGTCTCACTGCTCTTACCGTAAAGAATCCTCTTCTATGTTTATGTACAAACCTTCTTTCCTCCAGACGCAGAGGATGTCCCCTCGTCACAGTCACAGTCCTCGGGATAAATAGATGATGGGAGAGATCTCTGTACTGACCTCTGATATATTTATACATAGTTATTACATCTCCCCTCAGTCGTCTTTTTTCTAAAGTGAATAACCCTAATTTTGATAATCTTTCTGGGTACTGTAGTCCACCCATTCCAGTTATTACTTTAGTTGCCCTCCTCTGAACCCTCTCCAGCTCTGCTATGTCTGCATTGTTCACAGGAGCCCAGAACTGTACACAGTACTCCATATGTGGTCTGACTAGTGATTTGTAAAGTGGCAGGACTATGTTCTCATCACGGGCATCTATGCCTCTTTTGATGCAGCCCATTATCTTATTGGCCTTGGCAGCAGCTGTCTGACACTGGTTTCTGAAGCTTAGTTTGCTGTTCACTAAAATTCCTAGGTCCTTTTCCATGTCAGAGTTACCCAATGCTTTACCATTTAGTATGTACTGGTGACTTGCATTATTCCTTCCCATATGCATAACCTTACATTTGTCAGTGTTAAACCTCATCTGCCACTTTTCTGCCCAAGCCTCTAGTCTATCCAGATCCATCTGTAGCAGTGTACTGTCCTCTTCTGTGTTAATTACTTTACACAGTTTAGTGTCATCTGCAAAAATTGATATTTTACTGTGCAAGCTTTCTACAAGATCATTAATAAATATATCGAAGAGAATAGGATTGGCATATATCTGTCTCAGATTCAGTCTTAAAGAGGATTTGCGGCCAAATCTTAGACATTTCCCCATTCAACACAGGTCTAAAAAAGGGGACGTGATGTGGGCGGGGAGTGGGACAGCCAATGTCATTTATCATTTTCTATACCTGTTTCAGGTGTAGAAAATTATCTAAATCTATGCCAACAAGGCAGCTTGTGTTGATTTAGGCCAACGGTGGATGCGACTAAGTTATGTAGAGGCTGGCACATTGTGCCCCAGAGCAAGGGGTATTAAAATCAGCATCTAAAACACCCCAAAAGTTCTTACAGTAAAGAATCCTTGATGCCTCTTTTACTTTTCCAGACAGAGTCAGTGCCCCCTTGTCATTTAGGGAATTTTACATGGAACAGCTTTTTGCCATATTTATATATTTGTACAAGTCAATCATGTCCCCCTTAGACGTCTCTTCTCAAGACTTAATACATTTATTTGTTTTAATCTTTCCTCATAACTAAAACTCTCCATACCCATTATCACTTTAGTTGTTCTTCTTTGTACTTTGTACAGCTCCTGGGCATTTTTTCTATGAATTTGTGCCAGAAGTGAACTGCTTATTCCAGATGAGGCTGCATCAAAGCTTTGTAAAGTAGTAATATTACATCTTTACCCCACAAGTCCAATTCTCCTTTAATACATGACAATATCCTGCTAGCCTTCTGCCTCCTGCAGCTGATTGACACTGTATGCTGTTATTTAATCTACAAGTATACCCAAATACCTCTCTACAAATGACTCTCCCAGTGTTACATCCTCTAGGACATATGATGCTTATAGATTATTGCCACCCAGTTGCATAACTTTATATTTATCCACATTGAACCTCCTTTGCCAAGTTGATTCCCAATGACTCAGAATGTCCATGTCAGCTTGTTGTTTCTGGACATCTCCTTTAAACTGCACAGTACTACATAGCTTAGTGTCATCTGCAAAAATAGAAATAGTGCTATTAATACAATCCTCAATATCATTAATAAATAGATTAAATAATAGAGCACCCAGCACTGAACCTTGGGGTACACTACTTATAACCTGGGACCCTTCAGAATAGGAATCATTGACCACAACTCTCAGGTCATGTTCCTTCAGACAGTTTTCAATACAATTACAAACTATACTTTCCAATCCTATAGACCTTATTTTACCTATTATGTCCCTTTCACACGAGCGGGAGACTCGCATGTCTCCCTCAACGCATCTACAGGGCTGAACTCGGCACTGACAGGGATCGCATAGCATTATATGCGATCCCAGTCAGTGCCGGAGTCCAGCCCTGTAGATGCGTTGCGGGAGACATGCGAGTCTCCCGCTCGTGTGAAAGGGGCATTAAATGTCTATGAGGGGCAGTTCCAAAAGACTTTAAAGACCAAAAGACAAAATCCAAGAATTCTACATCCGCAGTAACCCCTCTGTCCAAGCTTCTACTCACTTCCTGATAAAAAATAATCAGGTTAGTCTGACAACTTCTGTCCTTGGTAAACCCATACTGAATATTATTTACTGTCACATACTCCTGTATATACTCTAATAAGAGTTGTTTTTTCCACAACAGAAGTGAAACTTGGTTTATAATTGGGAAGGACCTAGAGCTCTTTTTGAATATAGGCACCAAATTTACCTTATGCCAGTCACTTGGCACTCTACCAGTCTCTAGAGAGACTGGACTTTAAAAATTATAAACAGGGCCATAGCAATAATTGAGCTGAGTTATTTGAGAACTCTTTGGTATAATCTATCTGGACCTGGAGCCTTGTTCACATCAACCTTCTTTAACTTAGCTTGGACCATATCTACAGTTAGCAAGTTTGGTGTATAGCACCACCAATATACATAGCACCACCAATATACAGTAAACTCCTTTCTCTTATTTTGTATATAAACCACTAAGAAACCCATGTATTAACTCTGCCTTTTCCTTATCTCAAGTGACCCCCCTTTCTGTTATTTAGGGGACCTACCTGCTCTGACCTTGCTTTTTTATCATTTATATATTTAAATAATTTTGGGGGATTTGTTTTGTCTTCTTTTGCCACATGTTGTTCACTGCAGCCGACCACTCAAATTTGTATTATTATGCCATGTGTTGGATTTTTTTTCCTTTTTTACAGTAGCTCTAAGCCTTGGGGGTATTAACTTTAGCCATTTATACTTTTTACTTACATAAATAAATTTTGCAGTGTAAATACCCAATGTGGATTTAAAGCTCCCACATTTATCCTCAGTATTATTATGTGACAGTAGTGCTTACAGTGTTTTCCATCTGGTTCTGATCCAGTTTCGTACAACTATCCCTTTATGTTGTTTTTGTCTCTGCACCTTAGTAGCATAGAGTCCATTGAACAGTTGTGGTCTTGCTACCTAGGACTGGAACTGCAAGTGGGTAGGGATAGTGGGTTTGGTTTCAGGTCAGGGATAACTGTCCTTGTCTGTCCCTACCTAAAGGAATTACAAGAAGCTGCTCCCAGTCTATGCTCTGAAATGCTTCCCTCAACCTGTGGAAAATGACCTTTGGAAAATTATTTTTTTGCTCTCCCAGACAGAGTTTGCTTTTTATAGTTCAGGGAGAATATAATTATATTGTGGTTACTATTGCCTAGTGTTTCTTGAACAGTAACATTTCCAACAAGCTCTGCATCATTAGAAATTACCAGAATGGACAAAGCATTGTCCCTGCTGTGATCTTCTACAAAATGGCCCATAAATTTGTCCCGTAGCAAGTTGAGGAATTTTCTCCCTTTTGCAGCTGAGGCAGAACCATGACCCCAGTCAATATCTGGGAAGTTAAAATCTCCCATTATGACCACTGTGCCAGGCAGTGCAGTCTGTTGTATTTTGTTATACAGCTGAACTTTTATCTCCTCTGTGATGTTAGGGGGTCTATAAAATACACCAAGCATTATTTTTCAGAGTTTATTACCCTTTGTAATTCCACCCATAAGGTTTCAACCTTTCTCACCCACAATTGCCTCTTTCATACATGCCTTCATATCACTCCTCACATATTGGCACACACCACAGCCTTTCCTAAAGCATGTAAAACCCTGAACATTAACAGCCCAGTCATTACTAGAATCAAGCAAACAATACATAAGGAAACTCTATCAAACCTTGGTTCCTATGTCCTTGTGTTGATCTATAACCTAGTGTCTAACTATACACTCATCTGTAATTTCAACACTTCTCTGTAATTTTGCAGTACTCATCAAAACCTCACTGCACTCTCAAAACTTGCTTACAGTTTCTGTGGCATGAAGCTCAAACAGCAATCAAGCCACCGGAGAAGTGTTTTAAGCAAGTTAAAGAGAAGGCTGCAGACCTCATGCATAGCTGTGTTGGTGGTTTTAGTAGTGGCATGGTATTGGCAGTGTGGGAAGCGACAGTGGAAGTCAGAGCAAATTTAGAGCAGGGAAGAGCGTGTCCAGAAGCCCACCATTATAGCTCACAGTGACGTATCTCCCAAAGAACAGCTAAGGCCAAGCCTGCTTCAGGATCTGGTGATACTACTGACACTGTGTGTAGGTTAGGCCCACAATGTGCCATAGCTAAGTTAAACTGTTTGGCACTTATCTGCCTCCTCCTCCATGGATGCTCACCTGTCCACAACAGCAGCAGTGAACATATTTGCTCCTACTCCCCCTCCTCCTATTACAGGTGTCAGGTCAAGCGTTGCAATGCCATGATGGAGCTGATCGGCCTGGGAGGAAGTAGCCACAGCAGCGAGCAGCTGCTCAAGTACATCAAACATCAGACATCCTGCTGGCTGTCACACCGCCAACTCCAACTGGGTAAGGTGGTCAGCACCAATGGGTGCCAATTTGTGGTTACCCTGAACTTGGCAAAAATAACACATGTTCTGTGCATGGTGCTCGTCTTTAACCCACTTCTGCAACACATTTTAAATAAGTACGTTGGCTTGTGCAAGTTGCTGGCAATGTCCAGGAAACATTTTAAGCATTTCAACCTTTCTTACGTGCAATGAACTCTCTCCTGGACTTGCAGCGATAGAACGGCCTGTGGCTACATTGTTTATTCCCCGACGTGCCAACTCACTGAAATTCAAGATTGCACATTCTTGAGCCATGAACAATCTTGTAATACACCAGACCGCCTCAGCAGCATTGAGTATGTGTTTCTTCGAGTCAGACAGTGGCAACTCATTCAAGACGCCTGTCGGGTGCTGAAGCACTTTAAAGAAGCCACAAAGTTTGTCAGTATGGAACACTGTGGCATGATCAATGTCATCCCCTTCATATTTATCTTACATGCTGATTCTTATGCAGCAGGGGACCACAGCAGACACATTTGGTAGTCTGCTCTGTAGCTGTTGGGGAAACAGAAAGGGAATTTGCCATGGTAGAGAAGGATGAGGAGCTGCCACTGCAAAATGAGGAGGAGTTGAGGGATAATGATGACGTTGACACTTTTCAGGACAACCAATTGTTTCAGTTGCGGAAGGAGCCAGAGAGAACTGGCTCCTCGGGCACGCTTGACAAAATGACGACCTATATGCTCACTTGCTTATGCAATGACTGGCGTATCATTTACAATAAGCCGTCTGATGATTATTGGATAGCCATGACTTTAGACCCTTGCTATCAAAGCAATATGAGGAATGTTTTCCACCCACAGAAAGGGAGGACAAATTATGTTATTACCAGGAAACACTTGTTGCAGCTATTGGCGAGCAGATGCCTGCCACCATCTTGTCTGAAAGGGAGGCCCCTCTCCACCCCCTCCAGACGCCACAAGCCGCAGTAGTAGCAGCAGCCAGTTGAGTCTCTATATGGAGCAGTATGTCCATGTGCTGCACTAGATTGAGGCCAATTAGCAAGCTGAGTGCTCATGTCTCAATTTACAGGTTCAGACCTACCTACACTCTGGTCAGTTTCAGGCTCATACCCTGTTCCCTGACAAGGATCAATGGCCCAAACTCGCATAGCATGCCCTCTTTCTTCATCATTGCCCAGCCTTCAGTGTCATCTCATAGAGGGTTTTCAGCACCTCAAGGGGGCATGGGGACACTCAAGCAGACCAAGTAGTCCTCCGCCAGTGTCCAGCCTGGATAAGAGAAAGCTGGGTCCTAAACCTCACCCCCTAAACAAAGATGGGAATGGTGGCTGCACGCACATGTGCAGATGAGTTCTCTCTCCTCTCACACAAGAAAGTAGAGAGTGAAGGTAGAAATGCCCTGAACGGGGCATGATCTCATTCCCCAACAAAAAACACAAAACACCAAAAAACACAAACAAAATGGTACAGGCATGCATAGTAGTTACTGTGCTCAGGATCTGCCTGCAGAACAGTAACAATTAGGGACCATTACTATTGGTAGTAACGGAAAATCCTAATATAGAGTATTTATCGTACTAATTCAAAACGAGACTTACTGCCAAAAGTAACGATTTAAAAGAAAATAATAAATAATTTTATTACTAATCTCATTAAAAATCCCTATGTCTATCTCATTCATGTAGTATATTCAGGTGAATGAGAATGAGATAAGGCAGTATAAATGGGCATAGGAGAGAGAGTCTGTTTACTCCCTTCCAAAGCTAGATAACGGAATTATCACGGTGTATGGATATGTACCCTGATATACAGTATATAAAATATCCGTTATCACTGCCCATGCAAAGTAATGGTGGTAAAATTGATAACCACCCCCAAAGATTTTACTGCACTGTATATAGTTAGACTCCTGTGGTTTCATTTATGTTATCACACCACCAAGAGATAAACAGTTCAGTAATAGATAGGCATACCCTCAAGTAATTCGCATGTCCTGTGACTGACACACATACACCAACGTGGGACTCATCACATGAGACACAATGAGTTTATAGTGTCACTTTTGGAATTTATCCTGACACACAATATCTTTGCATTTAATGGCAAGATCTTCCGCCAGCTCAGGGGGGTGGCAATGGGGAGCCCTTGTGCCCCCACTTTTGCCAACCTTTACCTGGGCTGGTGGGAGAAGATGATTGTGTTTGGGGATGATGAAGAAGGCCTGTTGTCATGTGTCCAGCTTTGGCTGCGATACATCGATGATGTGCTGATTCTCTGGAAAGGTGAGATACAGGATTTCCATCGATTTGTGGATAAACTTAATTCCAATGAGATGGGACTATTTTTCACCTCCACCATTGCACATGACTCCATGACATGACATTCCTTACCTTACTACGGGTTTATATCGTAAAATTACAGCCACCAATAACTTGCTACAGTGGCAAAGTTGGCACCCGGAACCCCTCCGCCAAGGTATCCCGAAGGGACAGTACCTGCGAATGAGACGGAACTGCTCTCGGGGGCTTGACTTTAAGATGGCTGCAGATGATCTAAGGGGCAAATTTATATCCAGAGGATACCCCAATAGAGTCCTTAAGAGAGCCTACCATCATGCACGTTGCTGTGATAGAGTTGATTTATTAACCCCTAAACAACCAACAGGGAATGACACTGTCACAAGAATCATTGGCACATATGATGTGGGATACAAACAGGTAAAAGAAATACTACAAAAATATTGGCCTATTTTGAAGACAGACCAAGACATTAAGGACTGTATCAGCGAATCCCCCTCCATTACATTCCGCAGAGGTCGCAATATAAAGGACCGTCTGGTGCACAGTTTTTTGAAGCCAATTAGGACGCGGACATGGTTGTCACAAAATGTCCGAGGGAATTATAGATGCAGTGGGTGTATTGCCTGCAGCTCGATGAAGATAAGTAAAACTTTCACCAGTACTGTGACATCTAAATGTTTTCACATTAGGTCCTACATTAACTGCAAGACCACAGGAGTTATCTATCTAGTAACATTCATCTGTGGTCTACAGTATGTGGGCAAAACCATTCGGGAACTGCGACGTCGGGTGGGAGAACATCTGGGGGATATACGGAACAAGAAGGATACCCTGATTGCTAGACATGTCATGGAGATACATGATGGACTACCTAATGTCCTAATGTTTCAGGGTATCGAACAGGTCTGCCAGTCACCTAGAGGAGGGAATCTGGATAACAGATTACTCAGAAAGGAACTAGAATGGATATTTAGGTTGCAGACAGAACGACCAAAGGGACTCAATGACCGCAGCAGTTATACATGTTTTATTGATCAGGGCCCGGTATCCAAGCAACCATAGAGATAATATATATGTATAAGGTCTGACTAATCTTAGAACACCATATTTTGGTATAGATCAATACATATGCTGATAGTTCTTATTCTCTCGTGTCCCTCTCTTTTATATGACAGCGACTTAATATAGGTTATAGATATGGTTACAGCGATATCCTAACTTCGTTACCCTCTTTCTGGACATTCACACTCAATGTGTTGTAACCAGTATATTACTAAATTACTGTGGTCTCTGTCAATCATTCTGAAATACCTCCTCTCTATTCTTGTTCTTTTGATAGTGCGTATTATTCTCTATGGAACGCCGCCTAATGGTCCTCTGTAATAATGTTTTCATAAAAGGGAGAGAAATGTATCTTATTAATTTTGAGGTGGTCAAGTGTAAATGGGGAATATCGTGCAGGTCTAGCACACACCCCCTTGCAGTGATTTGTCCACCGATGCAGCTCCTCCCCGCTAATCTCGCTATTTAGTGAGTAGGCACGGGCGGGCGCGTACGGCCATACTAGTGCCGGACACGCTGCACACACCACGTGTGGCGTCTATCCGCCTGCCCGCTTCTATCACAGATTTTGTCATAAGTGCTCCGTGCGACCCCGTCATAGGCTCCTGATGAGATCTATGCCATATATAGATCAGAAACGCGTTGAGCATAGTGTGGGGAGCATTGATATATATTTATTCTGTGGCAGGAAGGCTTTTCCCTGGGTTGGTGTATGTGTGTCAGTCACAGGACATGCAAATTACTTGAGGGTATGCCTATCTATTACTGAACTGTTTATCTCTTGGTGGTGTGATAACATAAATTAAACCACAGGAGTCTAACTATATACAGTGCAGTAATATCTTTGGGGGTGGTTATCAATATTACCACCATTACTTTGCATGGGCAGTGATAACGGATATTTTATATACTGTATATCAGGGTACATATCCATACACCGTGATAATTCCGTTATCTAGCTTTGGAAGGGAGTAAACAGACTCCTCTCCTATGCCCATTTATACTGCCTTATCTCATTCTCATTCACCTGAATATACTACATGAATGAGATAGACATAGGGATTTTTAATGAGATTAGTAATAAAATTATTTATTATTTTCTTTTAAATCGTTACTTTTGGCAGTAAGTCTCGTAAGCACCATTACTATTGGTCCCTGATCATATGATCTCCATGATAACTCATGTCATGGAGATCACATTCAGTATATTTACTAACATGGTCAGGGCAGGGGCTGTGTTTCTATCTCCCCTCAGTGCAGTTGTTATGTAAGGAGAGTGAGAGAGATTAGAAAAAGAAAAAGAGACATAATCAATCAATTCATACTGTCCATCCATAGTGGGCGTCCCTCGCTAGGTGTCTGTTACAGTCCATTCATTACTGTTGGTCAGTGGGTGTCCGTCATTAGCATACCTCCCAACTTTGTAAGGAGACAAAGAGGGATATATTGTGCAGCGCACATATGCAGGTTGCAGTCCGCAGCACAACCCCAGCCTGCACACGTTCATGTATATGATCCCTTATTGACAACAAAGAAAATGAGAGTGTGGACTAGATGGATCAGTCCTGCTCTCAATCACAGCAGGATGATGTGGACGACACCTATGAGTCTGATGCCTTAGAGCCAGGAATCAAAGCCTTCTTGCAGCCCCATAAAAACCTTTCATTTGCATCATCACTGTATTCCCTGCCTGCTCTTAGTGGGATGCCTTTTTTTTTCCTAAGAAGAGGCAACTAAACCCCACCATGTACTATGGGAGATACTCAAGACCAGAGATCTCAAACTTGTGGCCCTACAGATGTTGTAAAACTACAACTTCCATCATGCCAGGAGAGCCTACATCTATTGGGGCATGCTGGGAGTTGTAGTTTTGCAACAGCTGGAGGGCCATGAGTTTGAGATCCCTGCTCAAGACAGTCTTCCTGTTGGTGATTTGTGTAAGAAAAGTCAGCATTTGGACTGCAATGAGGAGGTGGTTCTGAAATGGTGATTGACAGATCAGCTATAAAGGGTTAGGTCATAAAAAGAAACCAACATTTTTTTTTATTAACCGTTATTGTACGTTGCCTACTGTATATAGGTTTATTAAGTATTTATCTAAATAATGACTATATTTGTGTTGTAGTTGAGACATTTCATGAAGCTAACTTGCATCAATGATCCAATGGAAAAAAGATTATGTTTTAATAATAAAGGTGAAATTCCTGAGCCATTAAAGATTTATAATCTTATAACTGAGGTACAACATGATAATGCAGGAACAAAAAGTACAGCAGGACACTCTGACATAATTGGCACATTTAACGAATCACTTCCACCAGATCAGCAGCTGAATATTTCATCTTCAGATATAATCTGGATTAATAATAAGGTAAGTCGTAAATAAATATATGATGCAATATACTTCATTATGAAAATGTACATTGCACTCATGATAAGACACGCAAAACAAAAGGCCACGAGGGGCAAATCCTTCATGCATGGCTTTGTGTCCTGCAAAAAGCCAACATTTCTGCTAGAAAGCGTCAGGAACACAGCCAGATCTAAAGATGAGCGAACCAGTTTGTAACTTTTCAAAATGTCGGCCAGCAGACAAACTCAAACTTTTTCAGGTTAGTTTCAGATGAATTTAGTAAAATGGTACATTTTACTGCATGCTGGCTGGAAAAAACACTTGGGAGGAAGAAGAAGGATGCTCAAATGACCCTGAGAGAAAGGGGGGAGGAGGGCTTGACCTGACTGGCTCCCAAGTCAACAGGCAGCCCAAATGAGCCAATCAGTGCTGCAGCAGGCAGGTAGGTGCCCTAGAAGAACACCATTCTGTGTTGGGCTGTGAATGAGGATGGATGTGTCTTACAGTATCTGACACAATGATGATCTTAGAATTAGAAAGAAGAATTGTGTGTGTCGAGTAAGGACGGGCAGGAAAACCTGTCAGCCAGGAAGTGAGGAGCTGTTGCTGTTGTGCCTCTTAGCAGAACTGCAGCAGCTGCAAACCTCAAAAGCAGCTACTTTACTTTCATTTATTCCCATTTTCACAAAATTCTTATTTTGGGGGTGGGGGGGTGGGTTGTGGGTGTGAGTGTGGGGGCTCAGGGGTTGAAATATATGCAAAACTATACAACTTGTGTTTTAATTCAGTGTAACATTTGAAATACTAGTCTGAACTCCAGTGAATCTCAACATAGTAAATTTATTTATTTATTTATTGTTTACGTTTTAAAAACCAGGGTAGTGGCCAAAAACAGTGAAAGCATATAGGTGATTACTATAGAAATACACATGGTAGCGCACAACATTATCTCTGAGTGATAACAAATTTAGACGTTTATCTGTTTCTGTTTATTTCTCCACATGGAGACAATTATTATTTATTATTATATTTTTTTTTTGGGGGGGGGTAAGGGTTATTGCATTTATTCAGAACAGCAAATATGTGATTACTATACCCATACATAGAATAGCGCACAACATAATCTCTCAGTGACAATGTAATATTAGGCTTAAAGGGGTTGTCCAAGTTATGAAAAAAATATATAGCACAGTTAATCTGATGGGCAGCAATATATAACTAAGTTCATCAAGTTTAAGGCAAAAAAAATCTATATTTCCTCATTTCCCTGGTTCTCTTCTGGCCTTTGTTTACATGCAGTAATGACAATCTCTGCCCCTCCTCCCTCCTCTGCAAAGGCAGTGAATACAAGTGCTGAGTGACATGTCTGCCTGCTAGAATACTCAGCAGCATGTTGTATGTGTAGGACTACAAGTACCAGCTGTACAATGACACTGCTGATACACACAGGAAATTCTCCCTACCTGTTCTTGTACAATACAATTCCTCTATAGCTCCTTGCCCAGCATTTGTCTCCTCTCACTGCTGCAGCTACTATTTGTTGTAAAGCCTTGAGCCCTCAGTGTGTTCTGGCTGAAGGGGTTAATGCTTTATCTGAAGGAATCCAGGGAGAGAGCAGATAGCAGCCCGGCAAAGAAAGGGGGCGTGGCCAGTGACGTCTCGTGTACAGACTGTTATCTGAACTCTAAGGCTTGTGCACGAAACATCACAGACCAGGGAGATAAGCTGACATCACAGGTCATGTGACCCTCAGTCAACTCTGAGGAACCAGCAGCTTTAGAGACACAAAGTATATTGGAAAGTTGTTATACCTGACAAGTTAGAAACATATAAAGAACAATAAAATAACTCGGACAACCCATTTAAATCTGTGTATTTCCATCTCCAGGCACTTCCAGCGTTGGTGTGGTGGTGGTTGGGGTGGACTGAATAAAGAATCGCATAGTAGTTTTGCAACTTGCGTCTTCAGTGTGTTACTGGAAAGGGAAGGATATGTTATCACACCACTCTATCTTTAATTTCCAGTTAGCAGATTTGCAAACCATTCCATACTTTGTGTGACTGTGTATATTTAGGCCCAAAAGTGTCAGGACTACCAAAGGGTTCCAAACTAGAGATCTAGTGCCAGAATATAGACAGTAGCAGCACCAGCTATCTAGACATACGTATTAGTAGCAGTAGTAGTAGGTCAAAGTTACCACTGCCTACCAACACCCTCCTCATCAGATGTTACCTGTTCTTCATCCAGGTCCTGTCCAACACACAACTATAATCAGAGTCCTCACCCTCCCTTCCACTTTTATCAGACTGTGAAATGTTGTGGTGTGTTCATTAGGCCCCTTCCCCCATGCTGCATTTGACCAAATTGCAATTTTTGCTGACCCCATCACCAATACCATGGCTATGGGTGCAACTATTACCACCACCAACACAACTATGCATGGGGTCCCCACCTTCTCCTGAACCTACTCCTCAGGGCAGTCGAAACACTGACTGTTCTCATACAAGTCATCAACAGGGAGACTTTCTTGTCTATCTGCCCTAGGGTGTGGTGTGGTACAGTATTAGAACAAAGTTTTTTGCGAATCGACTTCGGATATTTCATCCGAAGTCGATTCGCTCATCCCTACTCTCAACTTATTCATCAAGCTCTTACTGAAGCTAATGGAAAAACCTGCATCAGACATGTGACTTCTACAAGTGCAGATTTTATGCATTGTATACCTTGTGCTTATGAGTAGATTAAACACTTTCTTTCCTGAGTGGACCACAATAAAAGCAGTTTTTTTGCCTCTGCTCTTAATTGCCACAGTGGCTATCATTCCCTCTCCTCCGATGTCACCTGCTTCTCAGCATCCCAATCCAGCTTCCAGGCCCTGCTCCACACAAAATCATCATTATAGTCCTCATGCCACTTTTTTTCAGACTAGCAGTCCAATGCTGATTGTTCTCAAATAAAAGATAACCAGGGAGAATATCTTCAGTCTCTTCAATAGCACATGGGATGTTGTTGCCTTTTCTTAAGAAAAAGAAGATGCCCCACTAGGACGAGGCAGTAAACAGAGAGAGATGAAGCAAGTGAAACGTTTATCTGGGTCAGCAAGGAAAAGGAGCAGAAGGAATGTGCTGAGCCCTGGCTCCAAGGCACATTTTTAGACTGAGACAGCAACATCATCATGCTGTGACTGAGATGATTAGTGAGCCATGTGGTTCACAATGTCTTCATTTTTGTCCTCAATAATAATCTAATGCTTACCAGAAACAAAGGAAAATTGTGGTCTGCTGCTGCTACTGCAACAATCCAGCCGCAGGGCTCGTGAAATATAATGATTATTGTGTCACAGGTGCGGTGTTGCCGATGGGTACTCATGGTTTGGTGACTCCCTGGGCTGGGTGCAGTGCATGGAGGGGAGACACTACTTTCCTCGGGGCACACTCTGTACTCAGGACCCCCACCGGATGGTGAGGCGAGGTGCCCTTGATGTTAACTTTTATAGTGTCAGTCAGCTGGGTCCTGGAATGTTGTGACGCCAGTGTCTTAAGTAGACACAAACTTTTGGAGTAGGAGTGATGAAGAGGCAGCTGTGTTGTAAACAATGGAACTTTACTTTTGCCTTGAGATAAGATGGTGCAAAATACAATTGTCTTCAGTAGGCAGTAGATGGTATAAATTGATGCTGTAAGAACTCCTTTGAAGGCTGTTACTTTAAATTGCTGTTGCTTTAAATCCTGTTACTCTTAAATCTCCACTTAGTCAATCCCTTAATAAACTAGTCTTGGCTCTGGATAGTATTTTAATATTTCTCTTGTATAGCAATTCTTCAGGGTAGGTTAAGCCCTGCACGGCAGGTATTAATACATCTGCACCGTGACACTTTAAGAATAGTAACCTGACTGCCCATTGGGGTTTCA
>ONZH01028269.1:0-36531 GCA_900303285.1 Rhinella marina
GTGAGGATGCGGTTGCCCAAACTCTTGGCTACTGAGACTGAACTTTGAGGAAGAGGGGGTGGTGCTCAACCGACTGGAAGCATTATCAGCTTAAATCCAACCGACTACCTGCTCGCACTGGTGTGGCGACAAGAGTTGTGTCTTGCGCCCTGCAAACTGTGACATGAAGCTAGGAGTTCTGGGTGACTTTGTTTCTTGGGCTCTGCCAGCAGGCACAGTTGCACCGCGCGTATTTCACAATGGACTTTGGTCTTTTTGGAACAGCGACAATCTTTCTACCAACCCAAATACTATCCCTATTGTTTAATTCCCTCCCTGGGAAAATTGAACCACAGTGTCAAGGTTGGGGTACACAGAAAAAGGAGATGTGATCCCTGAGCTCTCCCCAACCCCTGTCCCTGCCTAATTGCCTCCGTGTCCTAGGCGACACGGCGACAACCACGAGGACTGCAATTACACTGACTAAGGTGCAGGGAAAGGGACAACAAACAGAGACGAACAAAACACTGAAGAATAGTCAACTAGCCGTGTCAGAAAACCAGAGATAACGTAAGTACAAAATCAGAAGACGGTAGAGTAGTCAGGTACGAGCCAAGGGTCAAATAACGCACAAGCAGGAATAGCAAGGATTTGCAAAAACCGGCAAAGACCAGAGAAGAAGGCAGGTATTTATGCAGGAAGATATCCCACCCCCAGGTTCTGAATGGACCAGATACTGAGAAGCCACTCAGCCCAGCACCTGAGTATTAACCCTATGTAGACAAACAAAGGCATGAAGATGGGCGTTGGCTCCAAAACAACTCCACAGTGTGAACATGGTTAAAGGCAAGGCGTAGGCACTAAACAGAAACACACAAAAACTCAGAATACCAAGCAAAAATAGAAAACCTATGTTCTCCGGTGACCAGACCTGACAGTACCCCCTCCTCCACGAGGGGCCTCCGGACCCTTGGACCCTAAGGATGGTTTAGACGGATAGTCCCGATGAAAAGATTTAACCAATCGTGGAGCATGAACATCCCTAGCAGGGACCCAAGATCTATCCTCCGGACCGAAACCCTTCCAATGAATGAGGTATTGAAGAGAGTTCCTGACCAGTCTGGAATCGACAATCCTCTCTACCTCATACTCGATATCACCCTCCACCACAAGTGGCGAGGGAGGGTCAGGGAGGGGTACCACAGGATCCACATAGCGTTTCAACAGACTCTTGTGAAACGTATTGTGAACCCGCCAATCAGAGGGCAACGCCACCTTGAACGACACAGGATTAATAACATGAGTTACGGTAAATGGACCAATGAACCTAGGAGCCAATTTCAGAGACGGAACTTTCAACTTAAGGTTCTTAGTAGACAATAGGACCTTGTCACCCACAACCAAAGTTTCTGAGACAGTACGCCTACTTCTGGATGAATGGACCATTAAACTTTGTGCTCTTTTCAAGTTCTGCTGAACTTGCGACCATACTGTGCACAGCTGGTTAGTTATGGACTCAGCACAAGGGGTATCCGAAACTGACGATGACGAGAAGGAAAACCTGGGATGGAATCCATAATTACAGAAGAAAGGAGATGTGAGTGTGGATGAACTAGTGTGATTGTTGATCGCAAACTCTGCTAACGGAAGATATGAGACCCACAGATGTTGACAGTCAGAAACAAAAAGACGAAGGTACTGTATGAGCTCTTGATTCATCCTCTCCGTCTGCCCATTAGTTTCGGGATGGAAGGCAGAGGAAAAGGACAATTTTACCTCAAGCTTAGAACAGAAAGCTCGCCAAAACTTAGCCACAAATTGTACCCCCCTGTCAGACACAACCTCATCAGGAATACCGTGGAGACGCACAATATGTTGAATAAATAGATCTGCCAATTCCTCTGCTGATGGCAGTTTTTTTAGCGGAACAAAATGGCCCATCTTAGAGAAACGATCCACCACCACCCATATCACAGAGAACCCTTGAGAAAGTGGCAGATCGGTAACAAAATCCATAGACACGTTAGACCAAGGCCTGTCTGGCACTGGGAGCGGGAGAAGAGGTCCCTCAGGACGTCTCCTGGGGACCTTTCCTCGCGCACAGACCTGACAAGCTAGAACAAAGGCATGAACGTCAGTATTCATATGTGGCCACCAGTAGTTTCTTTTCAATAGATCTAGTGTTCCCCAAACACCTGGATGACCGGCTAGTACGGAACAGTGTGTCTCCTCTAACACTCTCAATTGAAGGGACAAGGGAACAAACATTTTGCCTTCCGGAAGGTCTCTTGGGGCAGAATTTTGTTTGGAGCGAATTTGATCTGAGAGGTGAGAGGAGATGGCTACCAAAACAATACCAGCAGGCAAGATGTTACCGGGTTCCGACTCAGGACCCTCAGGGATACCAAAACTCCGAGACAAAGCATCAGCCCTGACATTCTTGGTACCAGGTCGGAAAGTGACCACAAAATTAAAACGAGAGAAAAACAACGCCCATCTAGCCTGACGGGCATTGAGACGTTTTGCATTATCCAAGTACACAAGATTTTTGTGATCAGTGATCACTGTCACTGAGTGAAGAGCTCCTTCCAGGAAATGGCGCCACACTTCGAACGCCCATTTGATGGCAAGGAGCTCGCGATTCCCAATATCATAATTCCTTTCACAAGACGAGAATTTGAGAATTTCTTGGAAAAGAATGCACATGGTCTGAGGTTAGTGAGAGCAGCTGACCCTTGAGATAAAACTGCCCCTACACCGACCTCAGAAGCATCTACCTCAACAATGAATGGCTGAGAGAGATCAGGTTGAATTAATACAGGCGCAGAGGAGAACGCTTTCTTGAGTTCCTCAAACGCAGAGTACGCAGCAGGAGACCAGTTACTGGGATCAGCCCCCTTGGGGGTAAGATCCGTGAGTGGCTTGGCAATTACGGAAAAGTGCTTGATAAAATTCCTGTAATAATTGGCGAAACTAAGAAAACGTTGAAGGGATTTTAAATCCGTGGGCCGAACCCAATCCGTGATTGCCTGAACCTTACACGGATCCATCTGAACCTCGGAAGGAGTGATCACATAACCCAAGAAAGAACCTTTTTTGTACACAAAAAAATGCATTTTTCTAGTTTATCAAACAGAGAATGATTACGCAGACGGGACAACACCAGACGAAGATGTTTACGGTGTGAATCAAGATCAGGAGAAAATATCAGGATATCATCCAGATAAACCACCATAAAAACCCCAATACAGTCATGAAAGATATGATTCATAAAACCTTGGAATACAGCTGGGGCATTGCTTAAACCAAAAGGCATAACCAGATACTCGAAATGTCCCAGAGGCGTATTAAAAGCTGTTTTCCACTCATCGCCTTCCCGGATCCGAATCAGGTTATAAGCTCCCCGTAGATCTAATTTGGAGAACCAGTTGGCCCCCGAAACCTGATTCAGGAGGTCCGGGATGAGGGGAAGCGGTCCAGAGTTTTTAATAGTGATTTTATTAAGTTCACGGTAGTCAATACATGGTCTCAAACCCCCATCTTTTTTCTCAACAAAAAAGAAACCAGCCCCCGTAGGAGATTCGGAAGGCCGAATATGTCCTATAGCCAAACTCTCACCGATGTATTGCTTTAGAGACTCTCTTTCTGGCACAGACAGATTATAAATCCGACCCTTAGGTAACTTGGCATCAGGCAATAGATCAATCTTACAATCAAAGTCTCTGTGTGGAGGCAAGACTTGAGACAGAGGTTTTGAAAAAACGTGTGCAAAATCTGAAATAAACTCCGGGATCTCAGAATCACATACATTGGTAGAACAAAGGGACACTTGAGACATATGGGCCTTACACTGAGGGCCCCAGTGAACTAATTCCTGACTCACCCAATGAATAACCGGATTGTGCAGCTGAAGTCAAGGAAGACCCAGAATAATGTCCACGGACAAATTTTTCATTACAATGAAAGAACAATATTCAATATGTAGTGCACCCACCACCAATCTTATCTCAAGAGTATGGAATTTGACCAAACCGGAATCCTGAGGGGTCATATCAACACTAGACACCTGGATAGGAGGGGACAAGGGAATCAAAGAAGGCACAATTTGGGAAACAAATTCCAAATCAATAAAGTTGGCGGCAGCACCAGAATCCAAAAAGGCCTGTCCAACACGTGAGGCTGACTGGAAAGAGACGGTGCAGGGCAAAAATACTTTAGAATCATTAGGGAGTACCTGAGCTCCTAGACAGTCCTCCCGATAACTGTCTAGGAGCGGAAGTTCCTGCTGAGGTTTCTTCGGACAGGCATTCAGCAGATGACCCGGACTCCCGCAGTAGAAGCACAAATGATTCCTTGTACGATGTTCCCTTCTCTGCTTAGGCGACATACTGCCGAGTTCCATCGGTTCCGGTCTGGATTGGCTGGAGACCGGATTGAGGATCAGCTGAGGAGCAGGAGACACCCGAGGGGTTCGCCTGGATCTTAGACGTCTATCTGCCCGGTCGGCCAGGGTCATAGCTTCGTCAAGTGTTTTAGGTTCAGCATGGGCTAACAACAAATCCTTCACACGGTCAGACAGTCCAGTCATGAAAAGGTCTTTCAAAGCCCTATCATTCCACCCGGAGTCGGTCACATATTGTCTAAAACTAGCACAGTAATCCTCTGCCATCTGTCCACCCTGACGTAGAGACAATAACTGGGATACAGCTAACGCTGGGCGATCTGGCTCATCATATATCTAACCCAGCGCAACAAAAAACTCGTCAAGGGATGAGCGCAAAGGAGAGGCAGTGGGTAAAGAAAAGGCCCAGGTTTGGGGGTCTCCGCGCAGGAGAGACATAACCAAACCCACGTTTTGCGCTTCAGTTACAAACGACCGAGGTCGTAAAGAAAAATACAAAATACATCCTTCCCGAAACAGAAAAAATTTCTTACGGTCACCGTAAAAAAAATCAGGAAGGGGGACCTTAGGTTCAGGTGCAGGTGTAGGCACCTGGGGTGCAGACACAGGAGCCGAGGCCTGCATGTTTTCCTGAACCTGAAGGCGTGTAGCAAGATCTTGAACAAAATTGGTCAAGACCTGGACCTGAGATACCACCACTGACATTTGCTCCATAGGTGGAATAAACGTAGCTGGCCGTATACAGGTTGCAGGTTTATTTCTGGCCGGTTTTTCTGTCAAGGTTGGGGTACACAGAAAAGGGAGATGTGATCCCTGAGCTCTCCCCAACCCCTGTCCCTGCCTAATTGCCTCCGTGTCCTAGGCGACACGGCGACAACCACGAGGACTGCAATTACACTGACTAAGGTGCAGGGAAAAGGGACAACAAACAGAGACGAACAAAACACTGTAGAATAGTCAACTAGCCATGTCAGAAAACCAGAGATAACGTAAGTACAAAATCAGAAGACGGTAGAGTAGTCAGGTACGAGCCAAGGGTCAAATAAGCAGTCAGGATACACACGATACAAACGCACAAGCAGGAATAGCAAGGATTTGCAAAAACCGGCAAAGACCAGAGAAGAAGGCAGGTATTTATGCAGGAAGATATCCCACCCCCAGGTTCTGAATGGACCAGATGCTGAGAAGCCACTCAGCCCAGCACCTGAGTATTAACCCTATGTAGACAAAGGCATGAAGATGGGCGTTGGCTCCAAAACAACTCCACAGTGTGAACATGGTTAAAGGCAAGGCGTAGGCACTAAACAGAAACACACAAAAACTCAGAATACCAAGCAAAAATAGAAAACCTATGTTCTCCGGTGACCAGACCTGACACACAGCAGCAAATGAGGAACTGCGGCCTAAATTAACGGTATTAAATACGGATGTCAGCTACAGAGACTTTTGAACGGTTGTAATACGCTGTGCACCTAGCGTTACTGACAGAGCACACCTGTTTTTTTTTTTGCCACCCAAAAAATTTAAAAAAGACATATTTCACAATGGACATTTGAACAATGATAGTAACCCTGCCTATAGAAATTCTCTCAATACGCAAATGTTATACAGCAAGACGCAAAAGAATTACTGCGGGCTTAACAGTAGAAATTATAGCAAAGTATATCAGGTATATAGTATGCAGAGAGTATCCTACAGCATGCAGCAGTAGCACATGTGGCATTAATGGCAGGCCACCTAGTGCTATTTTCACCACCTTTAAAGTCCTCAAATGTCAGTAAATAAAGGTTTGTGACAGATATAATAGCCCTTACAAGGGCTTTTGGGTCTTTTTGGAGTGATTTCTATCCCTGCCTAGCGTGCTTCTCTCCCTACAGTGTATGTCCCTCCTTGCTGCAGCAGCGCTTGTGGCTTTAATGGCAGGCCACCTAGCGCTATTTTCAACACCTTCAAAGTACTGAAATATTAAAAAAATGTTGTGCCAGATATAATAGCCCTTACAAGGGCTTTTGGGTCTTTTCTGATTGTTTTCTATCCCTGCCTAGCGTGCTTCTCTCCCTACACTCTCTGTCTCTCCTTGATGCAGCTCTCCCTGGCTAACACTGGCCGGGTCACATGTCTTTATAGCACCCGATGACTCGTTCCCGGCCAGCCAATCAGTGTAATACCAGTAGCTAACATGGCTACTGGCATTACACTGAATGCCATACTTCCCCGCACGCTAATTGGCCAATTAGCGTGCCAGGAGGGAATTCGAGCATGGGGCCGAATACCGTGTGGACCCGAGCACCGCCATGTTTGGTCGAATAGTGTATTCGGCCGAACATGTTCGCTCAACACTAGACACCTTTAAATTATTTTATTAACTTATTATCTTTTCTTCTTCTTAGCCAGAATGTGCACTAACCATTCTTCTTCTTCTCTTATAGGTCTCTTCTTTTCAACTGCTGCTGTCTCTATGACATGACTTTCTGCCTCATGCAAGACAGAAGATTTACCAGCAGGCAAATTCAATATATTACACATAATACACATAAGGTGCCCCCCCATTGCATTCACATGTTGTGGGACCTGAAAATCTCAGTTTCTAACAAAGCTAGTTGAAAAGTTTATGCTTAAGTATTACACCTCACAAATCATTCCTCAGAATTGAAAATGCATTCTTTCCAGTAAGATTTTTACATTAAATAAAATCTCATATTTATAGAAAAAACATTTCTTAATCATTGAAAATATACATTGTGTCACGACAGGGAAACAAGGGATAGTGTGCCCTGTCTGAACCCCACCTCTTTCCCTGCCTACTTACAGAAGATGCCCTAGGCGGCAAAACCGTAACTTGGAGACAGTCCCTATGCTGAGTACGTGCACAGGGAAGGGAAGGGAACACAGGGAAAGACGAACACAGACAAAACAAACACAATAGCAGAATAGTCAGCAAGCCAAGTCAAGAACAGGAGGTCACGTCAAATACCGAGGGGAATCACAAAAGCGTAGTCTAAGTCCAAAGCCAAAATCCAATATACCAATAATCAACAGCAAGGTCCAACACACAGCACTGATCTCAGAAGACTAATCACAGGCATCTGAGTGAGGCAGTTGCCATCTTTAAATAGCCCGCCCAGGATCATGTGATGTGGCCAGCATCACATGACCTGAGGCGGAGCAAGCTGTCCAAACAATATGTAAAGTAGCCATGTGGTGTGATCAGCACCACATGGCTAAACCCAAACAGAGAATTAACTCATGAAGTGCTGGCTGACAAGACCAGCACTTCAATTCCCTATTGCTCGTCTCTAGGGGGGCGGAGAGGTCCGGCGGTGTCGTGCAGAGGGAGCGCGACGCCGACCTCGCGTGACACATTGCTTAAGTTATGGTAGATGGTATATTTGCAGTATATTTCACAAAACCATTTTTGTAAGAATATGCTCTACAGTAAGTATAGTTATTGTGTGTATGTGTATCATTCCCCAGGAGCTCAGGGATTCACTAATTGGTCTCCAAACCGCATGGTTACCCCTGTGAGTTAATAAGAAAAAAAACTATAAATCCTATACACACTATGCATCTCTCCCTGGATAGTGAATGATAGTATGTGAATAAAAACTGTGAAATTGAATTTGAACATATATCTAAAATGTGAATACTATAAAATCATGCTCCTAACACTTTAACTTCAATACTAGTTTTATTGTTTTTATAAGAAGAAACAATATATAAAATGTTCTTATTCCCCCCATAAAATGACTACATAAAAATAAATAGAATATAACTGTTTCAATTCAATAAAAAATGAAATCTCAGCTGGATTATCTTCAAAAAGGAGTTATATTCAACTGCACTCTGCCTATCGAATAGCTGCACATACGGTACCCATCCTCACCCCCGATCTCCATGAACACTGACGATGTGACATTTTGGATTCCAATATACTTCTTTTATCCATCTATACTTCTTTCCCTGCTGGAATAGTCTGCAAGATCTCCCAAAACTAGTGTGAAACTAGCCTTAGTTTGTATATCTTTGTTTTTTGCTGAGTTATTTTGTGGTGGACTGTCTGGTGTCTTTTGCAAACAGTGTGCTTGCCCACTATAATGTTTTAATGCCGATTTTCCCCTATGAAAAGAGAATAGCTACACCACAGCATGGTTTGAAAAAAAGGTGATAAAAGCAGCCAATCTGGAGACAGAGGTTAATTGCCAAAAAGAGTACAACAAATCAAATGTTCTTCAATTATATGAATAATTTAATGTTAAAATTGATGCTGTTGGTCCTTTAAAAAATAAGGCGTTGTATAGCGTGATGAAAAGAAAAGCAAATTTATTACATACATACATTTAATTTATCCACTAGATTCATAGAGGAAAATGAAGTGTCAAGTGAAATGCAGGGTGACAAAGTAAACTCCTCGTTAAATGTCACCTCTAAGATAAACAAATTACCAGGTCCAGGAGGCATAAAATCCTGTGTCCTAACGGAATTAAGTAACTTGATACACAGACCTATATTTCTTTTTTTTTTTAATCAGATCATTTTTTATTAAACATTTACACTTCCTTTTTGTATATATCCTCTTTTCAAGACACAGTATGTCACCCATTCTGTTCTGAAATTCTGTCAACGAGGGGGGCTGTGGATGGATCCAATATCTAGCTATCAGTTTCTGGGCCTGGAATAGTATGCGTTGCACCCCGAGGCGCAGCTGTCGGTTTCCAATTGACAGCACTCCAAGAAGACAGACACATAGGGTAACTGGCACCTCAATCTGGTAGGCAGTTTTTATACTATGTACCACCCCTGCCCAAAAGTTTGAGAGCTCTACACAATCCCAAAACATATGTATTAAAGATGCAGGGTCATGCCCACTTCTGGGACAAGAAGCATCCATCCTAACTCCAATTTTAAACAAGAAGGATGAGTTCTAAACACACAATGTATCAATAATAGTTGGGATACCCTGTGCCCCTCGAATACTGACAGTTGCAGAGTCAGGGCCAATATGCCATTCTATTGCTCATCCGAAAGAGGACCAACATCTTCCTCCCACCTCTGCTTAACTAATAATGAGCCCTCTCCCATAGATTTAACTAAAAGATTCCTTTACAGTATATTGAGGAAATTAAGCCCTTTTGAGGTTTAGTGAGGATTTGCTGCAGTAGTGGGACCTTCGTATAAGACATTGAAGCAGATTTACTCTGCGCCTTGAATGCATGTCTCAGCTGTAAAAATTGGTAAAAGGTGGTGTGGGGAAGAGAAAACCCCTCTCTAAACTGCTCAAATGATTTAAATTCCCAATCTTTCTGCAAGTGGTATAGGAAAATCACTCCCTGTTTTTCCCACGGGGAGAACCCTTTCAAACAGAACAGCTCAGGTAATTTAGGGTTATTCCACAATGGCGTAGCTTGGGTAAAGCCTGTTACGGACAATATTCCACGACACTTGTGCCAAACATTACTGATCAGATTAATGGTAGGCAATCCCGCAACACTAGCTGGAAGGCCACCCTGTTCCAATACCGTAACAGGAGATTTACATTTTATAATATGAGCTATCAATTTTGCTGCCACGCCTCCTCCTTCAGGGGTCCGTCCCCAGCCCCCCAAGTGCTGCATCTGTGAGACAATAAAGTAAAGCCAAGGATTAGGAACAGATAAACCTCCTGATTCCTTCCCTCTCTGTAGAGTTCCAACTTTATCCAGGCGGATTTTTTCCTCCAGATCAGGTTCCTAAATAGGGTTTTTATTTTAAAGAATATCCATTATTGGATCAACACAGGGGAGTTATGCAGAACATAGAGGAGTTTTGGCATGAGTATCATTTTGAGGAGATTACTCCTACCAATCATTGTCAATGGCAACTTACACCATGTATTAATTTTATCTATTAATATCAGGGGAGATAATAATACCCAGATATTTAAAACATTTAGCAACCTGCAGTTGGGTGGATAGAAGGGAGAGACCAGGGGGAACCGGATCCAGCGGGAACAGAATTGATTTATCCCAGTTTATACGAAGACCTGATCTATCACCAAAATCTTGTATAAGGAACATTATGGGACCAATCGATGTCTCTACATTGCCAACATATATTAGCATATCATCTGCATATAATGAGATCTATTCTTATATGACCCATTAGAAAGCCTACTATCTGTCTGGACGAACTCAGCAAGCATGCAAGCGGTTCAATCGCGATAGCAAAAAGAAGAGGGGAAAGGGGGCAGCCTTGCCGGGTACTTCTTTCCAGCTCAAAGGTCTCCGAAGTAGTACCATTTGCTTGGATACATGCCATAGGGTTTTGATATAGCTGTTGAACCCAAGAGATAAAAGTATTGCCAAATCCCATAGCCTTCAACACTTCCCATAAATACAGCCATTCAATACTATCAAAGGCTTTGGCTGCGTCCAAAGATAGTACTGCCCTGCGCCCAGCTGTCTCCGACCGTCTCTATTGAGAAATAGCCGCCTAAGGTTAATTGATCTCGATTTGTCAGGCATAAAACCTGCCTGATCTTCATGAACAATGGTAGATATTACTGATTGTAACCTATTCAACATGACCTTTGCTAGAATTTTAATGTCAGAGGTCAGCAGGGAAATGGGCCGATATAAATCTGGACGGAACGGGTTCTTTCCACGTTTCCAAAAAACCACAACAATCACCTCTCTCATTGAATCAGGTAGAATCCCCCTTTGAAAGGCATTTAAAAAAACCTCCAGTAGTTGGGGCAACAGGACAGCACAAAATGTTTTAAAAAGCTCTGCCGGTAAGCCATCTATACCAGGGGTCTTTTCATTGGGGAATGAACGAAGTGCCAACTCTAATTCTTCCAGCTTAAGAGGTTGGTCCAGACAGACTGCATATTCTCTCGAAAGTTTGGGAATCTGAATGCCTGCAAGGTAGCGTGTAATGTCTTCCATCCCCATTGACAGTTTAGACTTATAAAAATGTTTATACTAAGAGTGGAAGACTGTTAAAATATCGGCGTCAGCAGTGATCAATATACTGTCTGTATTCTGAATGGCTCCATCCTATGCCCATACTAATCTTGCCAGCAATTTACCAGAACTCTCGCCATCCTCAAAGTATTTCTGTCTAAGAAAAAAATGCGTAAAGTAATTAACACAGAGGAGGACAGTGCACTGCTACAGCAGGATCTGGATAGACTGGAGGCTTGGTCAGAAAAGTGGCAGATGAGGTTTAACACTGACAAATGTAAGGTTATGCATATGGGAAGGAATAATGCAAGTCACCAGTACATACTAAATGGTAAAGCATTGGGTAACTCTGACATGGAAAAGGACCTAGGAATTTTAGTGAACAGCAAACTAAGCTGTAGAAGCCAGTGCCAGACAGCTGCTGCCAAGGCCAATAAGATAATGGGTTGCATCAAAAGGGGCTTAGATGCCCGTGATGAGAACATAGTCCTGCCACTTTACAAATCACTAGTCAGACCACACATGGAGTACTGTGTACAGTTCTGGGCTCCTGTGAACAAGGCAGACATAGCAGAGCTGGAGAGGGTTCAGAGGAGGGCAACTAAAGTAATAACTGGAATGGGTGGACTACAGTACCCAGAAAGATTATCAAAATTAGGGTTATTCACTTTAGAAAAAAGACGACTGAGGGGAGATCTAATAGCTATGTATAAATATATCAGGGGTCAGTACAGAGATCTCTCCCATCATCTATTTATCCCGAGGACTGTGACTCTGACGAGGGGACATCATCTGTGTCTGGAGGAAAGAAGGTTTGTACATAAACATAGAAGAGGATTCTTTACGGATCAACTTGTAGGAAAACAGGCTGAACTGGATGGACAGATGTCTTTTTTCGGCCTTACAAACTATGTTACTATGTTATTATCTTCAGTATGCAGTAAGTGCTCCTTTAAAGCAGCTTGCAACTCCATCCAAGAAGTTTTATTCTCAGGAGAGGATGACTCAACAAACCACATTTCCGTCTCCACCACTGACACCTGAAGGGATTGTAAAGAGTTCCTAGATTTTGTTTTACGTTGACTAATCCATTGAATGTAAAGCTCCCTTATATATGCCTTGCAGGCATCCCATACCACACCCTTAGATGCTGATTCTGCATTAATGGAAAAGAATTCCTGGCACCTAAGCTAAGTATTACCTGAATAGGAGAATGGTCAGATAGGCCCCGCCTTAAATACATAGCATCCGCCACAACAGATAGTAAGTCTTGAGACCCAATGGCCAGATCAATCCTGGAGAGGGAGTGATGTGTAGAAGAAAAACAGGAGAATTGACATTTGACTGGGTTCCTCAGATCTAGTTCACCTAAAAGCCTCACAAACACAGTGTCTCCAGTGACCCTAGATGCATCCGCCCCCCCCATCCTGTCTAACTGCGGTATGGCATATGTTAAAATCACCTATTAAAAGAATGGGACAAGGAGGGCACATCTCAACAAAAGACATTACTTCCTTCATTACCTCACTATTGTACGGTGGAGGGATATATACAGCTATTAAAACAAAGGAAGTGTGGTAGCAAGTGCACTGTAAACACAGAAACCTGCCCATGGGGTCTATTCTTGAGGAATGGCATACAAATGGAATAGCTTTATGTACAAGAATACTCACTTACAGACCTATATTTCTAATATTTAAGAACTCTATAATGACAGGATATGTGCCACAGGTCTAGCACATAGCTAATCTGCTAGCAGTATTCAAAAAGGGGTCAATAGGTGAGGCTGAATTTTAGAAGCCTGTTAAGTTTAACCTCTATTGTGGGTAAATGATTTGAAGGACTTTTAAGAGTTGCTGTCCTGGAGTATCTCAATTAAAATAAATGTATAACTCAGTATCAGCATGGGTTTGTGAAGGACTAGTCTGACTCCTACCAAACTAATCTGATAGTTTCTATGAGGAGGTAAATTGTAGACTGCAGTGGGGTGACTTGTTAGACTTTTTATATCTGGATTAGGGATGAGCGAATCATTCAAAAAATTATTCGCCGAACATTCGCCACACTTTTCCTAATATTTGTATATTCAACAAATAGATTCATTGTATTTGCGTATAAAATATACGTTCTAATGAGCTATTAGCGAACATTCGCGCACTAATAACGAACGTTCATTTTAAAAATGTACGCAACTTCTTAGAAGACGTACGCATGAGCGTACAAATAGCGTACGAATTCTCAGCGTACTATTGTCTACGCGATTACGTAATATGCAGGCACGCACGACGAGAGGCCGCGGCGTGCACTCCTCAGAGGCAGAGTGAATATTCGAGACATATATATGGTAAAGTGCAAATATACTATTATAGGTATGGCATCCAGGCGATCCTCATCATTTAGCTCTGAAGAGCTGAAATTCCTGATCTGGCTGATGGACAGAGAGGATTACGATGGCACACACCGCCATCCAAACCAGCATAAGAAGGAGGTGATCCAGCAGGTGATCCAAGGCCTGCGCCATCGTTTCCACATCGTGCAGACCCCGGGCCAGATCCAGCGGAAATGGTCCGATCTGAAATTCAAATGACCAGAGCGGCTTAATGAGATCCGCGCAGAGATACGGCAGGGTGAGTAACAAAATATTTGATTAGTAAAAACATTTTTAAAAAATTAGTGTACTGTATTGTATATATACCAGCAGTCACTGCCAATAATGCAAAAAGTATAGAAGGACATCGTGGTCGTGCGTAGTGCGCTGCAGTAATTTTGTTTTATGCTAGGCAATGCCTCTCTAACTATCGACCCAAACAACTTAAGTGAAGGTATTCTAGTCATTATTGTTAATGGTGCTGGCAGTTCTCCCGTTTGTGTCAGGCAAATGCACTAGTTCGAAAGAAAGTACCCTTATATGCCCCTTCATAGTTAGCGCTTCCTCCTCCTACACACAGACTCAAAGACGTGCCCATGCTGCAGCTACTGTCAGTGGGCGATATCCAAACTACTTTCGCTCTGGCTGCCTCTCAGCAGGGATTAACGTGCTGCGGTCAGATTCGCGACCCACCCGCATTACAGTGAATTTGGGCCAGAGCGCGGTTCCCGCCCCACACGTGTACCTGCGGCAACACGGATCTGGGGCAACCCTTCACCCGCCGGATCCGGGCTGCCGCTAGTGTAGAAGTAACCTTAGGCCGTTATTTCATGATTTTGGACAGCTGCTGCACCACAGAGGAGCTGCTCTCACCGTCCTCCACCCCAGCGAGAGAGGACCCCACCTGCCCCTCCAACACCACCAGCTCAGCTACCAGAGGTAGAAGGTAGGTAAAAATAAAAGTGTAATGGGTGGACCTTCTGTCTTCAAAATATGAGCTAAATGTCTGGATTACGGCGCCATAGGTCCAGGCTCCACGCTGCCTCCCGGCTCATTTGTGGCCTGCAGCTGGAGCTGCAAGAGCTGCAGGACATTATGGCCCAACGTCAGGAAAAGGCCGGCATAATCTTATGTTTTTGTTCCTTTCTTTTGTTTATTATATTATTTATTTGTTAAATATAAGTTTTTATTTATTAATTAATGAACACAGCGGAGTCTGCCGGCCGAAGTATTACTACATTACACATACTCCTGTTCACTGATTACAATTGACAGACCGAAAAATAAAAAAGGCTTGGCTTGTTTGGGTAACAAGCCTGTACATTCTACCTTAACATAGGCAGTGAAAATTATATATGAGCTTTTTATGGCTGCCCCAGCCAGTAGGAGGAGGGGACTGGGTATATCAGCATAGAGTGATAGGTAAAATAAATACAACAGACTGCAGTGGTGTATAACAATGTCCGCTAATATAACTTGTATGGGCAGAGGCAGTGTAAAAAAAAAAAAAAAATTAAATATATATAACACATATATATATATATTTTTTTTTGGAGGGGAGGGGGGCTAAAGGCTAAGGCTCCAAAACAAACTTAACAATACTAAATAGAACTATTAGTAATGTTAATTAACAACAGCTACTCTCCTACTAAGCGTAGAAAACAGAGGCGGAGGTAGAAAACAGTGTTTGGTTTTGAAATAGGGTTTTGGAGACTTCGGGTTCGCACAGCCCATGACATGACACAAGACATTTGGCTGTAAAATTATGGCCCAGCTGACAGCAACAGTGGTAAGACACTCAGACTATTCTGCCCTGCAAGGCCTGATCTAATCACCACCAGCATCAGCAAGTGGAGTATGAAATTCAGATGTAATCCAGCCTTTATTCATTTTTATAAATGTATTTTTTTGAACACTGCCCGGTGACAGATTTGTCCTTTTGGGTGTCACCACCCCCCCAGCGGCACTAAAAACCCTCTCTGACATGACACTTGAGGCTGGGCAGGAAAGAAGCCCTAGTGCATAGTGGGACAGTTCCGGCCACTGTTGTAATCTGCCTGCCCAGAAGTCCAGGGGTCTGAGAAGAGGCTTTGTGAGCCAGACTGCAGGTACGCCTGAACCTGCTCATTGAGGCGGGTGATCTGGGCCTGCTCACTTGGCTGTAGCTGTTAGGAGCCTGCAGAGAAAAATTCCTGCATCATACTAATTAGGCTTAACTGGCTGCTGCTGGTTATGGCAGAAGGTGGATTACTTGGCCGGACCTCCTTCTCAGACATGCTGGCAGCAGGCTGGGGCTGGCTGAAAGCTGTGGCCAGGTTACTACATAGCTTTTCTCTCCCGCAATGATACTAATTTCTCTTCCCTTTCCTGGGGAGGGAAACAATCCCCCATGTTGGATTGATACCGCGGGTCCATAAGCATCGCCAGCCAGTATTCGGCAGTCTGCCTTATGTTTAGAATATGCCTGTCAGTGTGTAAGCATGTGAGTATACAACTCACCATCCTGCCCAGCGTGCCTGAGAGGCCACTTTTTTCCATCTCAACCTCTCTCTGAGAAACTGCTGTGTCCCTGAAAGTCTCATCATCCTCATCCTCCACCTGTGTCTCCTCCTCCTCCTCCTGGTCATCATCACCCTCATTAAAATCCTCCTCCTCTTACCCCTCCTCTAACTAAACCTCCTCATCCTCCTCCTGCTCCACAAGGGAACTTTGGCGTTGGGGCTCCCCTACAGTGACAGCATGGCGGGTAGACAAATGGCCAGGATTTCCTTCCCCCATTGCCCTCTGCTGCATGAGCATGAGTGTCTTTTCCAGCACAAATATTATTGAAATTATGTCGTTCACACCGCAGCTGTCCCGGCTGACCAATTTGGTGGCTTCTTCTAAGGGCCTTAGAACAGTGCAGGCATCTCGGACCAGCCTCCACTGCCGGAAATCAAAGCCGCACCTGCTCCCTATGCTGGAAGATTCTGGCTGCTGCTGGACAAAATCGTCCACTGCTCTACGCTGCTCTAGGAGTCGCTGCAACATATGAAGAGTGGAATTCCACCGGGTCGCCACGTCACCTATTAAGCGGTGTGGCGGAAGACAGTTTTGACGCTGCAGTTCCACCAGAGCGTGGCGAGATACATTTGAATGGCTGAAATGAGTGCAAAGCTTCCACGACTTTGCCAGCACAAGGCCAGTGAATGTTTTTAGAAATCTTTGCACCACTAGATTTAGGACATGTGCCATACAGGGAGCATGCGAGAATTGACCCAGGTTCAGCGCTGCCACTATATTTGTCCCATTGTCACTCACTACCTTGCCCACTTCCAGCTGTCGTGGAGTCAGCCAGCGTGCTATTTGCTGCTTCATGTAATGCAGCAAGCGCTGGCATGTGTGGCTGCTACTGCTAAGACAAACTAAGTCTAACATGGCAGTGTTTCACCTGGCACATGTGATATGAAGGAGCGGGGGTAACTCGCTGCCCTGACGCTCCAGCAGGCGGACTGCCCGTGGAGGTGGAAGTGGATAGTTGTTGGGTGGTCTGCTGCAATCCTGGCTGGAAAGCATGTGGAGGTGCCAACAGCAATTGACCCGGTTGCTGGGGGGTTCCTGCCTTGCTGCCACTAAATACATTCAGCCAGTGGGCAGTAAAGGACATGTATTGCCCCTGGCCGTAAGCACTGCTCCAGGTGTCCACTGTGACGTGCACCGTACTGCAGAGAGACAGCTGCAGGGAGCGTCCAATATTGTCAGCAACGTGGGAGTAAAGGGCGGGGATAGCTTTGTTGGAGAAGTAATGCTGGCTAGGGACCTGCCAGCGTGGCTGAGCGCAAGCCATTAGCTCCCTAAAAGCTGGGCAGTCAACCAGCTGGTACGGCAGAGACTGCACAGCCAGCAACTTTGTCAGGTGACCATTCAGTTTGCGCACTGTCGGATTATTTGTGGCGTAAAACTGTTTCCTAGCCACGCACTCGGCAATGGACGGCTGCCGAATGAGAGGAGGTGGAGAAATGCACGCACTGGCCAACGATGAGGTGGATGTACTGGTTACAAACCAGAGTGGTAAAATACTTCCACACACCCAACGTGCGCCCTCCACAGCTGGCCAAGCTTGTAGCCCTTGCACACTTACACCCTGGTGCCGGCCCCACTATATTTGGGGTCTCGCTAGTTCCCAGGGAAGCGCTAGCTCTGGGCCTAACTCGCCTCTGCCCTCTGTTGCTGCCACTACTAGTACCACCCTCCTCCTCTGAGCTCAAACCCTTCTCACCAGCCCGTTCCGCTTCCCAGGTCCTCCGGTCTAACACATCAGATTTATCATCAGACTCCTCCAAGACACATTTTTCGGAATGCAAATTAGGCTGTTCCCCACCAACTGACAATTCCGGGCAGTCCAAACTCTAATTGCCCTCTAAGAAATCCTCAGGGAGGCTGTCCTCTATAACCGCCGGATTATAAGGTGGGCTTCGGTGTCTTTTTTTTTTTGAAATTGCAGAAGGGACACCACTAGGAGGGAACACTGAAGCCCGATCGGTGGCAGAAAATGAAGGGGTTTGCTTGAGTGGAATGGTGGAGCAGGACAAGTCTGACCCCTGGCTACATATGGATACTGTATCAGCAGATGACAGCAGATTATCCGGCTGAGACTGAGATGAGCGTGCCATCCACTTCACCACCTCATCTACTTTCTCCTCCACTATAATTTTGCGCCTCGTGTTAGCCTGGTGGAACAACGTCCAAGTATTGCGAATACTACTAGTAGATGCTCCGGCTACAGGACCTTTGGCACTGCTGCCCTGTGCCACCTTCTCCTTTTTTTTAGAGCTCAAAATCTGGCTGGAACTGGACCACTTTTGCTTCTCCATTCCAGACATTTTTCAATTCACTCTGTGGCCCTGCAGTTGGTCTTTTCCCTGTATCTCACTGTCTCTCCCTGTCTCTCCCTATCTCTCCCTGTCTCTCTCTCCCTGCTTGATTAAATACTAGCCCTGAACTGGCCCTTCAATTGCCCTGCAGTATCCCTGATATGTGTAATATGGATTCCCAGAGCTATTATATCAAATTTTCACAAAACAGGTCTCAGAACTTCACACACAGTGCTTCTGCTCGTCTCAGCAGTTGCAGCAGAAGTGATGTGTCACTGGCTTACCGAGCCTGAGCCAACCAGAGCAAGCTCTGCCCACTAGGTCAGGTGACCTCTTTCTTCCCGGGCTTTTGCGCACAATAAACTATCAGTAAAAGTTCGCTAATGAATTGAATTTGTACGCAACAGCGTATACAGTAACTTATACGTAGCAATAGCGTATAATTTATAGGACAAACTACGTAGCGAATGCATACAAAGCCGAAGCGAATCACCTAATATCAGCTAAAAATTTAAAAAAATACATGTCACCAGTACATACATAAAAATGGTAAAACACTGGCCAAAACTGACGTAGAAAAGAATTTATGAATTCTAGTTGACAGTAAACAGTAGCATCCGGTGTTAAGTAGATGAAAATACGATCTAGGGGTGCATCAAAAGGTAAATGTGACAAGAACATGCTTCTATCACTTTACAAAACATTAGTCCGATTACAATTGGAATATTGTGTACAGTTTCAGGCACAAATTGTAACAGAAGACATAGCAGGTTCAAAGCTGGGCAACTAAAGTAATAACTGGAATGGGTGGACTACAACCCTGAAAGATTATCAAAATGAGGGTTATGTATTAAAAAAAGACGACTAAGGGGAAATCTAATAACTATGTATAAATATGTCAGGGGTCAGTACAGAGATCTCTTCCATGATCTATTTATCCCCAGGACTGTGACTGTGACAAGGGGACATCCTCTGCATCTGGAGGAAAGAAGATTTGTACACAAACATAGATGAGGATTAGAGTTGAGCGAATCCTAAAAGATTCAGGGATTCGGTATTCGGCCCAAATTTTCCGCGGGATTCATGGGTTCGAGCCGAGTCACGAATCCCATTAAAGTCTATGGGAGACCCGAATATTTTTGCAGGGGCCAAAGTTTCTGCACAGTCAAGTTTGCCTCAGAAAAAGATGGAAACACCTTGGAAATGGATAGGAAACACCAGGGGCAGCATGTAGGGATGCCTCTGAGGCTCCCTAATTGCACCATTTTTTCTAAATCTGGCCAATAGTCTGGTGATGACCCCAAGGCAATTTTCAGGGACACGGTAATGGTGACCCACTTAAAAATGCTGCCTGACAACCTGGCGGTTAACCCCTGATTGTCTGTCTTTCAATAAGATTGCAGTGTAAAGCATGGTAGTGAGCCTCAGTATGACTTTTTGGATGGAGATTGCATGTGGTCACGTACTCCCTGGAACCCCATAGTCACCCCTTCTCTGATGTGCTACCCCAGAACATTCTCTGCCCCAATTCGCAAGACCTTTTGCAGTCTCAGTGTGCTGACAGTGGGGATTTACCAGTGTTGTCTGAGGAGGTGGTGGACAATGGCGAGACACAGGTGTCGGGGGGTGAGGTAGTTGAAAGTGAAGCAAGTTACAGTGGGGACTCCTTGGGGGGACTTTCTCATGATGGGACAGATTCAACTTGGGTGGATCAGGCACAGGAACAGATCAATTTTTTTTTTTTTTTGTGTTTATTTAACTTTTATTTAGCACAAATAACCACAGAGATATTTATTTGTTCTCTTCGCTGCGGTGGCAGATGAACTTCTTCGTCCGCTTCTTGACGATCCTGGGCTTGGAGGGGCCGGAGAGCCGCCATGATACCTCTTCGGATCGTCCGCCTTCTCCGCAGACAGCCCGAGGAAGAGAGCGGAACAGATCGATTTTAAGTGTGAGGCAACAACAGCACCACAACCGCTTGGGAGAGGCAGTGGGCATTGTGTTTAGAAAGGCTGATGGGCTTCCGTCAGCACTGTGTGTATAGAACTCCATGGCCTTTCATAATAACTTTGGTTACAAAGCCGCATGACTCCTGAAAAATTGTTTTTAGAAAGCCGGATAACTTTCCTGAAAAATTGTTAGTAGAAAGACGGATGACTTTCCTGAAAAATTGTTAGTAAGAAGCCGGATGACTTTCCTGAAAAATTGTTGCATATGCAACTCAGATGAAGAGGAGGAGGAGGAGGAAAGCAAGCAATTTAGGAGGTAGCCTGAGGTGGGGATGAGAACTGGGGGGATATCCATGACCTGTTCATCTTGATGAACGTGAGGATGTCGGCGTTGTCGGTGGACAGGCGCTTCCGTTTGTCCGTAATGATACCCCCGGCGGCACTAAAAACCCTTTCAGACAGTACACTTGCAGCAGGGAAGGCAAGCACCTCAAGAGCGTACTGCGCAAGTTCTGGCCACCTGTCCAGCTTGGCCAGCCAGTAATTATATAGCGTGGAGTTATCGGTCAGGACGTTGGTCTGGTCCGCGACATACTCCCTCACCATCTTGTGGTACTGTTCCGCCCTGCTCTGCCTGCCCTGTGGCTGTGTCGTACTGTCTTGCTGGGGTTTAAGAAACTTGGCAAAAGCATGGAAAAGTGTACCCCTGCCCTTGACACCTACACTGACTTTCCCCCTCCTCTCCTCTCCAACTTCAGCCACTGCAGTCCGCCCCCTGTTGCTCGACTGGTCTGGAAAGGCCTGTAGCAGTTTCTGAACCAGGGCCTTGTGGTAGAAAGTGACTCGGGTGCTCCTTTCCTCCACGGGTATAAGTTGGGCAAAGTTGTCCTTGTAGCGTGGGTCAAGGAGGGTGTACACCCAATAGTCATTGGTGGACAGTATCCTCTTGACCCGGGGATCACGACAAAGACAGCCAAGCATAAAGTCTGCCATGTGCCCTACTGTGCCAACACGCAAGTCTTCAGCCTCCTCACTTAGCGGACTCTCCATCTCCTCCCCCCCCTTCCTCCGACCCCAATTCATCCTCCTCAGCCCATACCCGCTCAACAGGTAGCATGGAATCACCCCCTGATGCATGGTGCCCAAGAGTTTCTTCCTCCTCCTCAGCCTCCTCCTCAGTTTCGCGCTGCGAAACTGACAACAGGGTGCTCTCAATGTCACTGTCTTCCCCCACCTCCTGTGACACTGCTGAATCCTCAGATCTTAGGTTCCTCAAGGAGTTCTGGATGAGGCACAACAGAGGGATGGTGACACTGATGATGTGTGCATCACTACTGACCATCTCTGTTGCCTCCTCAAAGGGACCTAAGACCTGGCAGATGCCAGCCATCCACGTCCACTCCTCAGCATAGACATGAGGAAGCTGACTGGCCTGACTACCACCTCGGGGGATCAGCTGGCAGTCTACAACTGCCCTGCGTTGTTGGTGCACCCTGGCTAGCATGTGTAACATCGAATTCCAATGCCTGGGAACGTTACACAGCAGCCGGTGAACAGGGAGTTGTAGCCGCCCTTGCACAGTCCTGAGGGTCGCGGCATTGGTGGTGGACTTGCGAAAATGGGCGCATATGCGCCGCACCTTGGTGATCAACTCACTCAACTCGGGGTAGGTCTTGAGGAACCGCTGGACCACCAAGTTGAGCACGTGGGCCATGCATGGCACGTGAGTCAGCCCACCAAGATGCAGAGCCGCCACCAGGTTACGCCCATTATCACAGACCACCATTCCTGGCTGAAGGTTCAGCGGCGCCAGCCACACATTGGTCTGCCCCCTGATGCCCTGTAAGAGCTCTTCAGCCGTGTGCCTCTTATCCCCCAGGCTCAGCAGTTTCAGGACTGCCTGCTGCCGCTTCCCTACCACAGTGCTGAAACTGCTGGCCATCGAGGAAATGAGACTTGACGATTGGGGCATCACTGCCACTTTGGAGGAGGAGGAGGTGGAGGAGGAAGTGGAGGCATAATGTGCCGGAGACACACAGACGGAACTATGTCCCGCAATTCGTGGTGTGGGTAGCACATGTGCAGCCCCACGATCGGTCTCTGACCCAGCCTCCACCAGATTGACCCAATGTGCCGTGAGGGAGATGTAATGTCCCTGGCCACCGGTACTCGTCCACGTATCTGTGGTCATGTGGACTTTACCACAAACCGCGTTTTTGAGAGCGTGGGCGATGTTCTCAGACACATGCCGGTGCAGGGCGGGGACGGCACATCGGGCAAAATAGTGTCGGCTGGGGACAGAGTAACGGGGGGCTGCCGCCTCCATAAGGTTGCGGGAGGATTCTGTCTCCACAAGCCTGTACGGCAACATTTCCAAACTAATCAGCTTGGCGATGTGCACATTTAGAGCTTGCGCATGGGGGTGGGTGGCTGCGTACTTGCGCTTGCGTTCAAATGTCTGCGGTAGAGACAGTTGAACGCCGCACTGGGACACATGAGTGGAGGAGAGGGAGGGAGATGGAGCTGGAGGGGTCCTTTCAGAGCTGGAGGCTGCAACGTCCTGGCTTGGACGAGACACAGTTGCTGGACTAACTGTGTCAACGTCACCAGCTGACAGAAGTGCAAACCATTTGGTGGGGTGTTTTCTCTCCAAATGTTTGCGCAGGCTACTAGTGGTCAGGTTGTTGCGTTTTGAACCCCTGCTCATTGACGTGTGGCACAGCTTGCACACCGCCAAACGAGGATTGGCCTCATCATCCTTAAAGTACTCCCAAACTAAGGAGTGGCGCATAGTACGGGCTGGAGCGTGACCTCCACTGTACCTACAGCAGCCGGCACTGTGTCACCACGCACACCACGGTCATCACCGCTGACCACAGCACCACCACGATTCCCACCTCTCCCTCCACGACCACCTCTTCCACCTCGCCCAGCTCTTCCCCCTCTCCCCCTGACCCTGGGGTTCTCCATGTGCACAGTAGCAGTATTATATTATTATAATTGTAAAGATTCAATACGGAATCTATAGACTGTGAGGTATATAGAAGGCTGATGTAATATATTCCCTAGTCGCAGCACCGTGTACTACAGAGAGCACTAAAATGCACTGGCCAATATAGATATATTGATATCTAGGTAAAATTATCTTCAGATCTATCAAGAAATAGCACGCAGTATTTGTATATCACACTGGAATCTACAGATCAATACGGAATCAATAGACTGTGAGGTATATAGAAGGCTGATGTAATATATTCCCTAGTCGCAGCACCGTGTACTACAGAGAGCACTAAAATGCACTGGCCAATATAGATATATTGATATCTAGGTAAAATTATCTTCAGATCTATCAAGAAATAGCACGCAGTATTTGTATATCACACTGGAATCTACAGATCAATACGGAATCAATAGACTGTGAGGTATATAGAAGGCTGATGTAATATATTCCCTAGTCGCAGCACCGTGTACTACAGAGAGCACTAAAATGCACTGGCCAATATAGATATATTGATATCTAGGTAAAATTATCTTCAGATCTATCAAGAAATAGCACGCAGTATTTGTATATCACACTGGAATCTACAGATCAATACGGAATCTATAGACTGTGAGGTATATAGAAGGCTGATGAAATATATTCCCTTGTCGCAGCACCGTGTATTACAGAGAGCACTAAAATGCAGTGGCCAATATAGATATATTGATATCTAGGTAAAATTATCTTCAGATCTATCAAGAAATAGCACACAGTATTTGTATATCACACTGGAATCTACAGATCAATACGGAATCTATAGACTGTGAGGTATAAAGATGGCTGATGTAATATTCCCTTCTCTCAGCACAGTCATGCACAGGAATATATCTGTTTAGAGATGTATAGTTTGAGCTATGTGGATGGACAAGGTGTACCAGGCACAGCTCTACACAGAATACAGGCTTAAAGCATATACTGTATACTGTTCTTCAGAGAATAAAAAGACTGTTAAAAAGACTGTTGGGGCTTCCTAACCTAACTCCTAACGCCTTGCTGCACACACTACACTAGCTAACACTGTCTCTCTCTTCTCCTTCCAAAAGCACAATGCGGCTGGTGCTGCAGGTCCCTACCTTATGTAAAGTAAGGTGACATGTTACTGCCAGCCAATCACTGCTGGGGAGGTATAGGGGCTGGTACATCACAGCAGGTGTTCCCACAGCCTTCCCTTTCATGCTGATTGGCTGAAAAAAGCGGGCATTTCAAACGGGCAGTGACTCACGGATATTCACGAGTCCGCGCTGCCTCGGTATCACGAGCCGAAGCGGGCAATATTCGTGCGAATCACGAATATTGCCGCTTCGATTCGCTCATCACTAATGAGGATTCTTTACGGTAAGAGCAGTGAGACTATGGAACTCTCTGCCTGAGGAGGTGGTGATTGTATGAGTTCACTAAAAGAGTTCAAGAGGGGCCTGGATGTATTTAATGACAGGAACAACATTATGTTATACTTGCTGGATTTCTAAAGAAAGCGTTTAGTACAGTGAGTTATTCTTATTGCCACATATGAAGTTGGAAAGAAATATTTTGTCCCCTAACATGAGGAAAATTGGCTTCTGCCTCGTACAGTATGTTTGCCTTCCTCTGGATCAACATAACAGGATAATAGCGGTTTTCAGCCTTACAATTGATGTAACTATGCACGTAGTATGTGTAAATAGGAATTCAAGCTCTTAATGATTTTAATACTCGATCACAAACCACATTCGTAGCGGAAGTCGTAACTTTAAAGATGGTGCCCTCTACCTAGTTCAGTGGGCACCAGAGGTGCTGGATTTCTGCTGTTTCAAATGCCAGAGGCCCAGGGCTTATGTCTGCGATTGTCTATAAGGCTGATTGCAGACATTTAACCCCTTAGATACTGTTGCCAACTGTGACCACGGCATCTGAGCAGTGAAAATGCAGGAGCCATACTGTATGCTCCCGTGCTTATAGCAGCCTCCCCCAGCTGAGATCTGAAAACTTGTTATATGCCAGTGATATCATTGGTATATTCCAATACAGGTGGCAACACTGTTTTATAATATTCTGAATGCTATGTTCTGTGATGGATCCATCAGAGAATACAGTTGGCAGTCTAATGATTGCTTGGTACATTGGAAAGACGAAGTGGGAACTTCGGAGGCGAATAGGTGAACACCTGGGTGATATTGACAATCATAGGGACAAGGCGGTGTCTCGACATATAAATGAGCAACACAGTGGAGACACTAAGTGTTTGAGTGTCACTGGCATTGAACATGTCAAGCCGCCTGTCAGGGGTGGGAACTGGGATCGCATCATTCTACAGAGGGAAGCAAGATGGATCTTCCTCTTGAAAGCAACTGTCCCCCTTGGTCTTAATGACCATTTGATTTTTGGGTGCTTTATTTGACCCCTCTTCCCTTCCCCTGTCATTTCATCCCTTTTTATGCTTTCCTCTATCCCAAAATTACTGTTTATCCCTCCCTTTCTACTTTTTTATAGCATTTCTATCATTCATCATGGATGAATCCCTCTTTTGTGACCCGCATATTGGGTTCAGGTATATCTCAGTTATTTTCAGTAGTCTAATAGAGAATGAATGGGACAGCAGGAATTTATTTTTTGGTTTGTTTTAATATCTCCTTATTTTAAATATCTATATTAAAGGTTATGTTTTAATTTATTCGTGATTCATACAGGCTGTTACCTTTTGAGACTTAAAAAAAGTAAAAAAACAACAAAAGTTAAATTTAAAAATATAAAAAACAAAAGTTCACATCACGCCCTTTACCCAAAATTAAAATAAAAATAAACAATTAATGAAAAATATATCATAGACATTGGTGCATCAATAAAAGCCTGTATTAACAAAATATAAAAATATTTATCCCATATGGCGAATTTTAAAAACAAATCTCATAAAACTATAACAGAATTGTGTTTTTTTTTTTCTAATTTAACCTGATTTGAATTCTTTTTCCAACTACATTCTATGCAATATTAGATGGTGCCATTAGAAAGTACAACTTGCCCCACAAAAAACAACACTCATCACTCTATCTGAACAGAAAACTAATAAATGTATGACCCTGGGAAAGCAAGGAGTAAAAAATTAAAATGCAAAAACAAAGTCCCTGGATCCTTTAAGGGTAATCAAAAATCTGCAACAATACATTAAGAGGTATTTTAAAGATCTCAGTCAGAATTTAATATGACAACAAAAAAATATCCAACCAAGGATTAGAACTAAGAACAAATTTCGTTCTGCCCTATACCAAGAGTAAATAGACAACAGCCTACAAAATAACACACAATGACACATCTATTCTTCATACATATAGCAACACACACTAGTTAAAAGCCAGATTTCCACTAAGCATAGGCTAGATGTACTCCAATTCACTTGGTGTCCAGAATATCTGCCAAACTTGTTCACTATAACCAATGGAGCCTCCAGACACCCCCAGGTTCTTTTTGATAAACTCGGCCGAGCACACGAGTTTAATGGGAGTCAATGGGAGAAGGCCAGACACCCCTTGCTCTGCAGAGGGGAGGGTGTCTGGTCCATAGGGAAACGTCAGAAAATGGAGGAAACACCGCAGAAATGGTTAAGGAACAGCATGTGGAGGATGTCTGGATGCATCTTGGACTCCGAAGTCGCTAATATTCACAATAATGGCCGACTATTACGCCACTTTTACGGAATTACAAAAATACCCAAAAAAAAGACAACATTGATTTTACAGGAAATATTGTTAGGAAAAATAGATTTACTTGTATATTAAGCGCAAGTGCTGCCAAAAATTACACGGTAGAGGCACACCCATACAACCGGTATATCTTATAAAGGAGGGCCTCATTCGCATTGTGGTACAATTGTTCATGACGTGGGACTCCTACACTCATAAAGCCTATACACTAAGTGAAAGGGCTGCCAAAAATTACAAGGAACAGGCATTCCATTACACCCTTTATTACACATAAACGACGGCATCATACACACCCTTGAAAAATTATCACTGATGTCCTGCTGCTGACAGTCAAAAACAGTAGGGGTGACATTCTGCAGCTGCGCAGACCGTCCCAAAAAATTTAAGGGACACATGCTGCTGCCACCGCACCGCTAAGAGTCGCTGACGACTGTTTCTTTTTTCGCTATCCGCCACGGGAGGCCGGTGCCCCCCCAGCGGCACGTGCCGCATCAGCCGTTCCACTCTCGCTCTCCGCGGTAATTCCAGGTCCAATTGCATTTATATAAGTTGCTGCACTTAAAAAGCTCGAAGTTTGATCTTAGGATCGAGTTGGCTGTCTGCAGGGAGGTGAGCTAACACCTGTCGGAGCACCTGCCTCTTGCCGCCTCCCTGATGCTCTTCGCTCAGTGTCCCTGGGGCCGGAATCGTTTACTTAAAAAATTTGAGTGTTCAAACCAGCCGGGTCGACTGAATACTTGTTTGATCTGGAGATCAAGCTATCGGTCTGCAGGGAGGTGAGTTAACACCTGTCGGAGCCCCTGCCTCTCGCCGCCTCCCCGATGCTCTTCGCTCAGTGTCCAGGGGGCCAGAATCCCAGCCCAGCTGACCGTTCAAAAAATTTAAGGGTGACCAGCAGATGCCGACCTGAACGTAAAAAGAATGATATTCTTGATGTGAGATTCTGCTGAAGAGCAGACCGAAAAACAATTTAAGGCAGACATGCCGCTTAGCTGAACGTCTGAAACATTAGAAGTGACATGTAGCAGAGCGTGTAAAACATTATGGTTGAGTGCCTGCTGGTGAGCTGACAGGCCAAAAAATTATGTTGCAGGCCTAGCTGGTGAGCTGAGCTGTAAAAAAATTAGGGTGCAGGCCCAGCTGGTGGACTTCGAGGGCAGCCTAATAAGCAATTTCATATGATGGAGGAAGAGGAGGAAGAGAACGAGAAGAGGAAGGGATACATGATAATACAGTGTATTCAATACACCCTAAAAGCCAGATTTAATTTTACTTGTCCTCTCCACCACAGGAATGAGAGATGGGAAGTTCTCTTTGTAGCCGGGGTCAAGAAGGGTGAACAACCAGTAATCCGTGTTGCCTATTATGCGTATAACGCGAGTGTCACGGAAAAGGCAGCCTAGCATGAAGTCAGGCAAGTATGCCAGAGTCCCAACAGACAAGGCTTCGCTCTCCCCACCAGGAGCATGACTCTCAATATCCTCCTCGTCCTCTTCCTCCTCTTCAGCCCATCCACCCCGAAGAGATGGTGTAAACGTGGTATGCCTACACTGTGTATCGGTGGCAACCAACTCCTCCTCCTCCAATTGGCGCTGAGAAGACGAATCGAGGGTGGTCTGGCTATCACCCTGTGTAGGGTCTTCCCCCATTCCTACCTCTTCCATACGCAGAGCATCGGCCTTTATTGTGAGCAGCGAGCTTTTTAGTAGACACAGAAGTGGGATGGTTATGCTGATAATGGCATTACTGCTGCTCACCATCTGTGTAGATTCATCAAAGTTGCGTAACACCTCACAGAGGTCAGACATCAATGCCCACTTGTCGCTTGTGAAAAGTGGAAGCTGACTAGAAAGGTGCCGACCGCGTTGCAGCTGGTATTCTACTACTGCTCTCTGCTGCTCACAAAGCCTGTTCAACATGTGTAAGGTGGAATTCCATCGCGTGCTTAGGTCGCACAGCAGTCGGTGAGCCGGCAACCGCAAGTGCTGCTCCAGGGTTGCCAGGCCGGCTGAAGCTGTCGGTGACTTGCGGAAATGGGCACACAGGCAACGCACCTTCACCAGTAGCTGAGACAAATTGGGGTAGGTTTTCAGAAACCGCTGAACCACTAAGTTGAAGACATGGGCCAGGCATGGCATGTGTGGGAGGTTGGCCAGCTCCAAAGCCGCTACCAAGTTGCGGCCGTTATCGGATACAAACATGCCTGCCTATAGGTTGACTGGCAAGAGCCACAGCTCAGCCTGGTCCCTTATGCCATGTCACAGCTCTGCGGCGGTGTGTAGTTTGTCACCCAGGCAAATAAGCTTCAGCACGGCCTGTTGCCGCTTACCGACTGCTGTGCTACACTGCTTCCAGCTACTGACAGAAGTCTGAGTGGTGCTGCAAGATGGCAAATCTGCATGGGAAGAAGTGGAGGAGGAGGCAGAGGAAGAGAAGGAGGGGTTGCAGCCGCTACTATAGGTGGCAGTGGAAATCCGGATGGAAGTAGGGCCCGCAATCCTCGGTGTGGGTAGCACCTGGGCCATCTCAGGAGACGACTCGTTCCCAGCCTCCACAACATTCACCCCGTGTGCCGTCAGGGAAATGTAGCAACCCTGGCCAGAAGCGCTTGTCTATGTGTTAGTTTTTAAGTGGACCTTGCCAGTAACTGCGTTGGTCAGGGCCCAGGTTATGTTTCTGGACACATGCTGGATTAAGGCAGGGACAACACAGCGGGAAAAATAGTGGCGGTTGGGGACTGTGTAACGAGGGACTGCCGCCGCCATCAGGCTGCGGAAGGCCTCATTGTCCACCAGCCTAAATGGCAACATTTCCAGGGCCAGCAACTTGGAAAGTTGCGCGTTTAGAGCTATTGCCTGTGGGTGGGTGGCAGGGTATTTGCGCTTGCGTTCAAATGCCTGCGGTAAGGACATTTGATCGCTTTGCTGGGACATTAAAGTGGATGTGCTGGCTGATGTTTTCTGCGAAGGTCCAAGTGCAGGGCGGGAGGCATCTCGGCCTGCGTCTTGGACAGCACCTAACAGTTGGGAAGAGGAGGCAGTGGTGTGACCTGCAGACTAGAGATGAGCGAGTAGTGTTCGATCGAGCCGGTATTCGATCGAATACTACGCTATTCGGCATACTCGATTTCAATCGAGTATAACGGCGATGGCGCACTTAGAATTCGTTTCCCCTCCCACCTTCCCTGGCGCTCTTTTTCCACCAATCACCATGCAGGGGGGGTATGACAGGCCAGCGGAGCACGCTGGCAGCGCGAAAACGGCGTCTACATGCATTGGCTGGAAAAACCATGTGACCTCGAATCATAAAAACTCAGCTCTTTCTGCTCGTTCGCATATGCTGCGTGAACTTAGTCAGGGACAGAGGCTGGAGAAGGGAGAGATAGGTTTTAGCTGTTGGACAGGCAGGAGCGTGATTAAAAGCCCTTATCAGGGCTACTATAGTGCAGTACAGTGATAGCTTTACTACTATATACACTCTGCAGAGAACGGCTGCTGTATTCAGGGATAGCTGCTGGAGTAGGGACAGAGAGAGGCATTAGTGGTGTATTAGGTGCTCTGCTACATACCAAACTATATTTGGCACTACTGTTCTGCGTTCTTTTTGGCTGCAAAACCCTGTTATATACCTAGTGTGTATATGCACCATCTGATCTGGCAGTATACGGCTGTGTACTTTTTTTTTTTTTTTAAATACAGTTTATTTGGCTCTAGTGTTCTGGGTTCTGTGTGCCTGCAATACCCTTTTTGTATACCAGGTGTAAATACCCACCGTCTGACCTGTTAGTACACGGCTGTGTACCTAGAAATATAAAAAAAATAGGCCTTTTCATTGGCACCTGTACTGTGCGTTCTCTTGCAAAATAATTTTATATACGTGGTGTTAATACACACCGTCTGAACTGTTAGTACACGGCTGTGTACCTAGAAATATAAAAAAAATAGGCCTTTTCTTTGGCACCTATACTGTGCGTTCTCTTGCAAAATAATTTTATATACGTGGTGTTAATACACACCGTCTGAACTGTTAGTACACGGCTGTGTACCTAGAAATATAAAAAAAATAGGCCTTTTCTTTGGCACCTGTACTGTGCGTTCTCTTGCAAAATAATTTTATATACGTGGTGTTAATACACACCGTCTGAACTGTTAGTACACGGCTGTGTACCTAGAAATATTAAAAAAATAGGCCTTTTCATTGGCACCTGTACTGTGCGTTCTCTTGCAAAATAATTTTATATATGTGGTGTTAATACACACCGTCTGAACTGTTAGTACACGGCTGTGTACCTAGAAATATAAAAAAAATAGGCCTTTTCTTTGGCACCTATACTGTGCGTTCTCTTGCAAAATAATTTTATATACGTGGTGTTAATACACACCGTCTGAACTGTTAGTACACGGCTGTGTACCTAGAAATATAAAAAAAATAGGCCTTTTCTTTGGCACCTGTACTGTGCGTTCTCTTGCAAAATAATTTTATATATGTGGTGTTAATACATACCGTCTGAACTGTTAGTACACGGCTGTGTACCTAGAAATATAAAAAAAATAGGCCTTTTCATTGGCACCTGTACTGTGCGTTCTCTTGCAAAATAATTTTATATATGTGGTGTTAATACACACCGTCTGAACTGTTAGTACACGGCTGTGTACCTAGAAATATAAAAAAAATAGGCCTTTTCATTGGCACCTGTACTGTGCGTTCTCTTGCAAAATAATTTTATATATGTGGTGTTAATACACACCATCTGAACTGTTAGTACACGGCTGTGTACCTAGAAATATAAAAAAAATAGGCCTTTTCATTGGCACCTGTACTGTGCGTTCTCTTGCAAAATAATTTTATATACGTGGTGTTAATACACACCGTCTGAACTGTTAGTACACGGCTGTGTACCTAGAAATATAAAAAAAATAGGCCTTTTCATTGGCACCTGTACTGTGCGTTCTCTTGCAAAATAATTTTATATACGTGGTGTTAATACACACCGTTTGAACTGTTAGTACACGGCTGTGTACCTAGAAATATAAAAAAAATAGGCCTTTTCTTTGGCACCTGTACTGTGCGTTCTCTTGCAAAATAATTTTATATATGTGGTGTTAATACACACCGTCTGATCTGTTTGTACACGGCTGTGTACCTAGAAATATAAAAAAAATAGGCCTTTTCATTGGCACCTGTACTGTGCGTTCTCTTGCAAAATAATTTTATATACGTGGTGTTAATACACACCGTCTGAACTGTTAGTACACGGCTGTGTACCTAGAAATATAAAAAAAATAGGCCTTTTCATTGGCACCTGTACTATGCGTTCTCTTGCAAAATAATTTTATATATGTGGTGTTAATACACACCGTCTGAACTGTTAGTACACGGCTGTGTACCTAGAAATATAAAAAAAATAGGCCTTTTCATTGGCACCTGTACTGTGCGTTCTCTTGCAAAATAATTTTATATACGTGGTGTTAATACACACCGTCTGAACTGTTAGTACACGGCTGTGAAGGCAAAATATTGTAACCAAAAAAAAAGAAAATGCGGAGGGGGGCTAGCGGAATCGGACGTGGACGAGGACGGGGGCGTGGAAATGCTGTTGGGGGCCTTGTTGAAGCCAGTGGGGATACAATGCGTGCTGGTGAGGGGCAGCCAGGATCCCACTCATCCAGAATCCCTGCCTTTATGGGACAGTTAAGCAGGGGGCGGGTTACACCGCTGTTGAGGCCTGAGCAGGTTGAACAGGTGGTGCAGTGGATAGCCGATAGCGCTTCCACACAGTTGTCCACCAGCCAGTCATCCACACAGTCTCACTCTGACCCTCCTTCCTCCACACCTGGCCAACAGAGTCATCCCACCATTGACCCCTCCCAGGAGCTCTTTTCGGGTCCTTTTTCAGATGTGCTGGAAGAATCCCAGGAGCTAGCAGAGGAATTTGTTTGTAGTGATGCCCAAACACGTGAGTATTCGCCATCTCCTGCTGATGTGGACCCTGAACCAGCATCTGTTATCATGAGCGATGATGATGATGAGACGCAGTTGCCATCAAGGGAGGCTGTTGGAATGTCCAATGGGCAGCAGGAGGATCAGAGTGAGGAAGTGGAAGAGGAGGTGGTGGATGACGAAATGACCGACCCCACTTGGCCAGGGGTGATGTCCAGCGGGGAAAGCAGTGGAGCGGTGGTGGTCTGCGCAGCACCGAAAAAGGCAGCAAGAGGCAGAGGGATGTCCAGAGGCAGAGGGATGTCCACAGGCAGAGGGATGTCCACAGGCAGAGGACAGTCCAGACAGAGAAGTGAGGCCACAGCCAGCAGGGCCGAAGCTGTTCCCGGCAGCGGGCAGTCACGCGAAGCTCCCCCATTGAGGCCTCGTACTTCTGTGGTGTGGAGATTTTTTAATGTTTGTGCGGATGACAAACTGAGCGCGGTTTGCACACTCTGCCACTCAAAACTGAGTAGGGGCTCTGAGAAGAGCAATATGACCACCTCAGGCATGCGGCGTCACTTGGAAGTCAAGCACTGGGCTGAGTGGGAGAGAGCAAACGCAATACAACCTGCGCCCGGTCTTGCTGCCACTGCCTCTTCCCCTTTGTTGTGTGCTGCCACTGCGGTCCAGACCTCCAGCCAGGACACCTCCACATCTGCCTCTGCCTCGGCTACTTTGGGGCCTTCTCCTTCAGCCTCCCCTTCCCCCGCATCTTCGCCTGCACCTTCACACTCCTCGTCCCATCAACTGTCCATCTCGCAGGCGTTCGACCGCAGGCGGAAGTAAGCCTCGAGTCACCCCCAAGCCCAAGCCTTAAACTGCCACATCTCCAAACTGCTGGCCCTGGAGATGTTGCCGTTTAGGCTTGTGGAGACGCAGGCCTTCCGCGACCTGATGGCGGCTGCCGCACCTCGCTATTCCGTCCCCAGCCGCCACTTACTTTTCCCGGAGTGCCGTCCCCGCCCTGCACCAGCACGTGTCGCGTAACATCAGGCGGGCCCTGAGGTACGCAGTCAGTGCAAAGGTCCACTTGACCGCCGACTCGTGGACAAGCGCTTGCGGCCAAGGATGATACATCTCTTTGACGGCACACTGGGTGAATGTTGTGGAAGCGGGGACGGGGTCGCAAACAGAGACGGCCTACCTACCACCCCCGCCCAAGATTGCCAGCACGGGTTCTGATAAACCCCCCTCCTCTTCCTCCTCCTCCTCCTCCTCCTCCTCCTCTGCCTTAACATCGCCCTCAGCCGCTAGCTGGAAGCGTTGCAGCACTGGCGCGGGGAGACGTCAGCAGGCGGTGCTTAAGCTCATCAGCTTGGGCGACAGGAAGCACAGCGCCCCAGAGGTGAGGGACGCCATATTGCAGCAGACGGAGATGTGGCTGTCGCCGCTGCAGCTAGGACCAGGCATGGTCGTGTGCGATAACGGCCTTAACCTGGTGGCGGCTCTGGAGCTTGCCGAACTCAATCACGTACCATGCCTGGCCCACGTTTTTAATCTGGTAGTCCAAAAATTTCTAAAGACTTACCCCAACCTGGCAGAGCTACTGGTGAAAGTGCGGCGCTTGTGCGCTCACTTTCGGAAGTCAACTGTAGCTGCTGCTAGCTTAAAAAAACTCCAGCAACGCCTCCATTTGCCTGAACATCGGCTGTTGTGCGACCTGCCGACTCGCTGGAATTCCACCTATTCCATGTTGGCCAGGGTGTGTGAGCAGCAGAGAGCATTGATGGAGTACCAGATTATGAATCCACGCGTGCCTCCAACTCAGCTCCCTCAGTTTGCCAACCACGAGTGGCCATGGATGGCAGACATATGCGATGTACTGCGTATCTTTGAGGAGTCCACCAAGAAGGTCAGCAGCGAGGACGCTATAGTGAGCGTAACCATCCCGCTCCTATGCGTCCTTAAAGAATCGCTCATCGCAATAAGGGAGAACGCATTGCACGCAGAGGAGACGGGGGTAGGAGGAGATGCAACGGAGCTACACAGTCAGACCACACTTTTGTCTGCTTCACGGTGGCAGTTGCAGGAGGAGGAGGATGAGGAGGAGGACGACGTGGAGGTGGCTGTGGAAGAGGAGGAGGATGCTGGCGGCGACGGTAGCAGTCAGGCTGTGTGCGTCCCATTGGTTCAGCGCGGATGGGGCGGAGAGGAGGCGGAAGAGGAAGAGGAGGAAATGGCAAGTGATCCTTCTGGGGGGGGGGTAGTGACGTTATGCCTATTCAGAGTCTGGCACACATGGCTGACTTCATGCTGGGCTGCTTTTCCCGGGACACACATGTTGTCCGGATAGTGGAGAACAAACTGTACTGGGTCTTCGCAATCCTGGACCCCCGGTATAAAGATAACGTCTCCTCTTTTATTCCGGTAGAGGAGAGGACGAATCGATTGCTGGAATACCAGAGGGAACTCGTGCAGAACATGATGGAGATTTTCCCACCCACCATCGCTGGCGGCAGAGAGTCTCCCAGAGTCCCACAACATCGATCAGGCCCACAGCCACCAGGGGAACACTCTCTAAGGTGTGGGACACGTTCATGGCACCCCCTCGTGCAACTTCCATCACTGCGGGGCCCGCTATCAGCAGGAGGGACAAGTATCGGCGGATGTTGCAGGAGTACCTGGCAGACCGTACCCCTGTCCTCCCCGATCCCTCGGCGTCCTACACTTACTGGGTCTCCAAGTTGGACACGTGGCTGGAACTGTCCCTGTACGCCTTGGAGGTGCTTGCCTGCCCTGCCGCCAGCGTGCTATCAGAAAGGGTGTTCAGCGCAGCCGGGGGCATTATAACCGATAAGCGCAGCCGCCTGTCAACCGACAGTGCCGACAGGCTGACGCTAATCAAAATGAACAGCAAGTGGATTGACCCTGGACTTTGCTTCTCCAACAGTGGAAAGCAGCCAAAAGTGAAGTGCCATCTTATGAAGTGCCATTTCCTCCTCCACCTCCTCCTCCTTACGCCGTAGATTTGCTCCATAAAAAAAAAAAAAAAAATTATGGCTCACCTCTTGGGCCTACAAACAATTTTTAAGAGGTCTCACCTCTTGGGCCGAACAAACAATTTTTAAGCGGTCTCACCTCTTTAGCCTCCACACAATTTTTAAAGACGTCTCACCTCTTTGGCCTCCACATAATTTTTAAGAGGTCTCACCTCTTGGGCCTCCACATAATTTTTAAGAGGTCTCACCTCTTGGGCCTCCACATAATTTTTAAGAGGTCTCACCTCTTGGGCCTCACATAATTTAAAGTCTCACCCTTGGCCTCCACATAATTTTAATTAAGAGGTCTCACCTCTTGGGCCTCCACATAATTTTAAGAGGTCTCACCTCTTGGGCTCCAC
>ONZH01028270.1:0-63979 GCA_900303285.1 Rhinella marina
GATTTAGATTTGGGGATGCAAAACTCATGCCTTGAATTCCTTTTATTGTATTCAAATCATTCCTAAACAATGCCACTGTCATTAGGTCACACTATTGCCATAGAGCTTTGCTCTTGGTCAGCAACAATGTTTAGATTGTAGTGCATGTGAAAGGCATCATGACTAGGCATGAGCGAACCCGTGGAAGTTCGGGTTCACCGGGTTCGGCCGAACTTCAGGTCAAAGTTCGGGTTCGGGACCCAGACCCGAACCCGAACCTGAACCCCATTGAAGTCAATGGAGACCTGAACTTTGGTGCACTAAAATAGCTGCAAAATAATCGTAGTAAGGGCTACAGGGCTGCAAAATGGGGGTAAGAGCAGGACAGTTACCCTGCAAACATATGTGGATAGGTAAATGGCTTAAAATAACATAGAATAGAAAAAAATAAAAAATTATAATCTTGAAGTAGGAGACGGAAGTCAAAGTGGAGTAGGAGGTTGAGGAAGCAGTGGATGTGGCGGTGTGGCGGTGTAGGTGGAAGTGGTGATGGAGGAGGAGGAGATAACCAACACTGTTTTTGTTGTTTTTTATTTTATTTATTTAATTTTTTTAAATTTGGGAAGACCCCAAAACAGGGAAATGGAAAAGAGAATGCAAAGATAAAGTGCCCTGGAGTATAACAATGGCTGGGTACGGCCAGTATACTTGTCTGCTCAGCACAATGTACGGACAAGTCCTGTGGGATCCATGCCTGGTTCATTTTAATGAACGTGAGCTTGTCCACGTTGGCTGTGGACAGGCGGCTGCGCTTGTCTGTGATTACCCCCCCCCTGCCGTGCTAAACACACGTTACAATACACTTGCTGCAGGGCAGGCCAGCACCTCCAAGGCGTAAAGGGCGACCTCAGGCCATATGCCCAATTTGGAGACCCAGAAGTTGAATGGGGCAGACCCATCAGTCAGTACGTGTAGTCTTGTGCACACATACTGTTCCACCAGGTTGCTGAAATGCTGTCTCCTGCTAAGACGTTCCGTATCAGCTGGTGGTTCTGGTTGTTGTGGCGTACTGACAAAGCTTTTCCACATTTCGGCTATGCTAACCCTCCCTTCTGAGGTGCTGACGGTGACCCAGCTACGTTGGCGACTTCCTCCTCCTCCTCCTCTGCCTTTGCCTGGTGCTTCCACTGAGCCCCCACTGTCTGGTGTGAATGCCCTCAGCAGCGAGTCTACCAACGTGCGCTTGTACTCGCGCATCTACCAATCACGCTCCAGTGACGGAATTAAGAACAGCACGTTGTCCTTGTAGCGGGGATCCAGCAGGGTTGCCACCCAGGAATCAGCACTGGTTAGAATATGGGCAACTCGGCGATCATTGCACAGGCATTGCAGCATGTAGTCGCTCATGTGTGCCAGCCTGCCCTGAGCCAAGGACAAGCTGTCCTCTGTGGTAGGTGTATCGTCTGTGTCCACTGTATCCCCCCAGCCATGCTCCATTGATGCCCATGAGCTGCTTTGGGTGCTACCCTGCTGTGAACACAGTTCCTCCTCCTCATCATCCTCCTCATCCTGCAGAACTGTGCCCTGGCTATACAGTTGTGTACCTGGCCTCTGTTGATGCCGGAACCCACCCTCCAAGCCACTGGTGAAAGACTGGCCTGATAACCTTGGAAATGATCCCTCTTCCTCCTCCTTATCCTCCTGTGCCACATCCTCTTCCATCATCGCTTGAAGCGTTTTTTCAAGAAGACATAGAAGTGGGATAGTAATGCTCAGGACTGCGTCATCGGCACTGGCCATGTTGGTGGAGTACTCGAAACTGCGCAACACGGTACACACGTCCCGCATGGAGGCCCACTCGTTGGTGGTGAAGTGGTGCTCCTCCGCAGAGCGACTCACCCATGCATGCTGCAGCTGAAACTCCACTATTGCCAGCTGCTGCTCGCACAGTCTCTCCAGCATGTGCAAGGTGGAATTCCACCTTGTGGGTACGTCGCATATGAGGCGGTGAGCGGGAAGGCCGAAGTTACGCTGCAGTGCAGACAGGCGACCAGCAGCAGGGTTAGACCGCCGAAAGTGAGCACAGACGGCCCGCAGTTTCTGCAGTAGCTCTGAGATATCAGGTTAATTTTTCAGGAACGTCTGCACCACCAAATTCAGCACATGCGCCAAGCCATTCTTTAGCCCAAACAAGTTTCTTCTGCTTGTTGCCTGTCCTTAGCAGTGGTTTCCTAGCAGCTCTTTTACCTTTAAGGCCTGCTGCACACAGTCTCCTCTTAACAGTTGTTGTAGAGATGTGTCTGCTGCTAGAACTCTGTGTGGCATTGACCTGGTCTTTAATCTGAGCTGATGTTAACCTGCAATTTCTGAGGCTGGTGACTTGGATGAACTTATCCTCCACAGCAGAGGTGACTCTTAGTCTTCCTTTCCTGGGGCGGTCCTCATGTGAGCCAGTTTCTTTGTAACGCTTGATGGTTTTTGCGACTGCACTTGGGGACACTTTCAAAGTTTTCCCAATTTTTCAGACTGACTGACCTTCATTTCTTAAAGTAATGATTGCCACTCGTTTTTCTTTACTTAGCTGCTTTTTCTTGCCATAATACAAATTCTAACAGTCTATTTAGTAGGACTATCAGCTGTGTATCCACCTGACTTCTGCCCAACACAACTCATGGCCCCAACCACATTTATAAGGCAAGAAATCCCACTTATTAAACCTGACAAGGCACACCTGTGAAGTGAAAACCATTTCAGGTGACTACCTCTTGAAGCTCATGAAGAGAATGCCAAGAGTGTGCAAAGCAGTAATCAAAGCAAAAGGTTGCTACTTTGAAGAACCTAGAATATAAGACATATTTTCAGTTGTTTCACACTTTTTTGTTAAAGGGGTTGTCCAAGTTATTTTTTTGTTCTTTAAACTGTGTAAAGTAATTAACACAGAGGAGGGCAGTGCACTGCTACAGCAGGATCTGGATAGACTGGAGGCTTGGTCAGAAAAGTGGCAGATGAGGTTTAACACTGACAAATGTAAGGTTATGCATATGGGAAGGAATAATGCAAGTCACCAGTAGATACTAAATGGTAAAGCATTGGGTAACTCTGACATGGAAAATGACCTAGGAATTTTAGTGAACAGCAAACTAAGTTGTAGAAGCCAGTGTCAGACAGCTGCTGCCAAGGCCAATAAGATAATGGGTTGCATCAAAAGGGGCATAGATGCCCATGATGAAAACATAGTCCTGCCACTTTACAAATCACTAGTCAGACCACACATGGAGTACTGTGTACAGTTCTGGGCTCCTGTGAACAAGGCAGACATAGCAGAGCTGGAGAGGGTTCAGAGGAGGGCAACTAAAGTAATAACTGGAATGGGTGGACTACAGTACCCAGAAAGATTATCAACATTAGGGTTATTCACTTTAGAAAAAAGACGACTGAGGGGAGATCTAATAACTATGTATAAATATATCAGGGGTCAGTACAGAGATCTCTCCCATCATCTATTTATCCCGAGGACTGTGACTGTGAGGAGGGGACATCCTCTGCGTCTGGAGGAAAAAAGGTTTGTACATAAACATAGAAGAGGATTCTTTACGGTAAGAGCAATGAGACTGTTGAACTCTCTGCCTGAGGAGGTGGTGATGGTAAGTTCACTAAAAGAGTTCAAGAAGGGCCTGGATGTATTTCTGGAGGGTAATAATATTATAGGTTATAGTTACTAGAGAGGGGTCGTTGATCCAGGGAGTTATTCTGATTGCCTGATTGGAGTCGGGAAGGAATTTTTCCCCCTAAAGTGAGGAAAATTGGCTTCTACCTCACAGGGGTTTTTTTTGCCTTCCTCTGGATCAACTTGTAGGAAAACAGGCTGAACTGGATGGACAGATGTCTTTTTTTGGCCTTACAAACTATGTTACTATGTTACTATGTTTCTAACTTGTCAGGTATAACAACTTTCCCATATACTTTGTGTTTCTAATGCTGCTGGTTTCTCAGAGTTGACTGAGGGTCACATGTCCTGTGATGTCAGCTTATCTCCCTGGTCTGTGATGTTTCGTGCACAAGCCTCAGAGTTCAGATAACAGTCTGTACACGAGATGTCACTGGCCACGCCCCCTTTCTTTGCCGGGCTGCTATCTGCTCTCTCCCTGGATTCCTTCAGATAAAACATTAACCCCTTCAGCCAGAACACACTGAGGGCTCAAGGCTTTACAACAAATAGTAGCTACAGCAGTGAGAGGAGACAAATGCTGGGCAAGGAGCTATAGAAGAATTGTATTGTACAAGAACAGGTAGGGAGAATTTCCTGTGTGTATCAGCAGTGTCATTGTACAGCTGGGACTTGTAGTCCTACACATACAACATGCTGCTGAGTATTCCAGCAGGCAGACATGTCACTCAGCACTTGTATTCACTGCCTTTGCAGAGAAGGGGGGAGGGGGAGGGGCTGAGATTGTTGTTATTGCATGTAAACAAAGGCCAGAAGAGAACCAGGGAAATGAGGAAATATAGATTTTTTTGCCTAAAACTTGCTGAACTTAGTTATATATTGCTGCCCATCAGATTTACAGTGCTATATATTTTTTTTCATAACTTGGACAACCCCTTTAAGTATATAATTCCACATGTGTTAATACATAGTTTTGATGCCTTCAGTGTGAATCTACAATTTTCATAGTCATGAAAATACAGAAAACTCTTTGAATGAGAAGGTGTGTCCAAACTTTTGGTCTGTACTGTATGCAGTACAGGTGTAATCTCTTAGCAAAAACGTGAATATGTCACCTGCTGGACTAGCAGACGGATTAACTGTATCAATTTCCCTGTCACATATGCAGTACAGATGTATGTCTTATCAAAAACGTGAATATGTCACCTGCTGGACTAGCGTACGGATTAACTATATTAATTTCCCTTTCACGTATGCAGTACAGCTGTATGTCTTAGCAAAAACATGAATATATCACCCACCAGATTAAAAAACGGATTAACTATTATATTTTTGTGTCAGGTGTGCAAAGCTGGTGTATTGCACCCACAAATAATCAATATATATATATATACTGTAGGTCACCCACAGAATAAATAGCCAGATTCCTAACACTAGCCCTGCAGCCTTTCAACAAGCTTTATTAAACGCCCAAACCCGAACCCGGACTTTTTTTTCAAAGTTCGGGTTCGGGTGCCCGAACTCGTAAAGGTCGGTATGGACCCGAACTTTACAGTTCGGGTTCGCTTAACACTAATCATGACTAAGGACCATATTTCAAGTTTAATGCGTAAGGAGTGTGTTTAAATCTGTCATGGATTTTATGTGGACATTTTAAGAAAGCTTGAAATTTTATTAAAGAAACTATATTAAATGCTTGATTTTCCTCTTAATCTTCAACTTGTGCTGCCCTTCACTTTGTGCCCTTATCAGGCGAGCTATATTATTTGCCCTTTCATACATGTCAAATAAAACATCCATGTGAATGCCAGGACTCAAGATATTCCAGCAGAACGTTACCCATAACATCATACTCCATCAGTTTACCTTTTCCCCAGAGAAGTGTCAATCCAGGAATGCACACACCTTTCCATCCCCATATTGTGAAAGAAAATGTGATTCATCACACTAGTCACCTGCTTCCATTGTTCCATGGTGCCATTCTGATGCTTGGGTATCTATGGTAGGCTCTTTCAGGGGTACAAACAGGTTAGCATGAGCACATCGACCAGACTGTGGCTATGCAATCCTATAGTTCTCTGATGTAATTGGACCACATGAGCTAGCCTATGCTTCCAATTCTCATCAATAAGCCTTGGACATCCATGACTTGAATGGGACAAGCAGTTACACTGCATCTGTAATGTACAATAATGTAGACTGATAGGTCATCAATATCCTGACTCTACACAACCCCTATAAGTTGCTTTGGTAAACTAAGTTGTACCATAATGGTAAACATGCTTATCATTTAATAGATATGCATTCTTGGTATGATATTAATTCTTATTTATCTCTGTATTAATTGTTATTGCATATAAGTTAGATGAAGTTCATCTTTCGGTTTTCTGCTTGACTGTAAAATTAAATTGCACATTAAGTGAAATTTTATTGTTAATTTTGTCATGACATTTTCACACATGGGTGGCAAAAGAAATGTCAAAAAGGTGTTTGCATTTTCACTTTATTTTTTTTTCTATTTTATTTTTGTCCAGATTTATCTCCCACATTAGCAGACACCAGCCTACTTTTGCAGATTATTGTAGTTTCCTAGTTTTTCTGTCTACACTGATAACATAGGTGGTCATTTACAAAGAGATATACACCACTTTTGTGGCGTGTATCTGGACCAGAGTCTGTCGCATGCAATGTTACATAGAAACATAGAAGATTGACGGCAGAAAAAGACCACCTGGTCCATCTAGTCTGCCCTTTTATTATCCTTTTTTTTTATCTTAGGATAGATACATGTTTATCCCAGGCATGTTTAAATTCAGTTACTGTGGATGTATCAACCACCTCTGCTGGAAGTTTGTTCCAAGCTTCTACTACTCTGTCAGTGAAATAATATTTTCTAATGTTGTTCTTGATTTTTCCCCCAACTAACCTCAGATTGTGCCGCCTTGTTCTTGTGTTCTGTTTCTTATTAATAACCCTGTTGCGTCAGAATCTGTGACTTCTCTGCTCACGCAGGTCTAAAAAAAGGGTTGTGGGTGGGGAAGGGGACAGGCCGGTAGGGCCATCTCATTAATCATTTTCTATGCCTGGTTTAGGCTTAAAAAATGGTCTAAATGTAAGACAGCACGGAAGTTGGCTTACATTGAGAACTGGCACTCGATCCTCCAAAATTATGTAGTGGCTGGTGCCTCTATATAACTTTGGCAAATTACTGTCTAGAGCCATTGTCAGCCTTCTGGAGCATCACCCTCTACTCCTGAAGAGCACACCAGACAATCTCCTCTCCTGGGCACCTGGGTAATTGGGTCGATTCACATGGTTTAGGGGAGCCCCTGCACTCAATCACATCTGTGTCCACAGGATGCAACTATAATTGAGCATCCAACTCTGAGGTGCCATGCCCAAATGAACCATTATTTCCTTACCATTTGGCGCTTTGTTGTTACCTGAATGTAGGTAGAAGAGACTAGGACTTCATTACTAACTGATGAATAACTTGGAATCAAAGAAAGGTGAATATTATACAATGTGTTTGCTGTATATAATAAAAAAAGGATTTCAGCTCACCCACTGTCCTCCTTCGCTGTGCATGGATCCCGGACCAGGAATCAATCAAAACAGTAGAAAAAATCAAGCAGCAGGCTCAGGATAAAATCTAATTTATTTATTACTTCATTATAAAATCCATAGGCTGACCAGGCAAGGTCTACATGTTTTGACTGTACATCTTAATCCTGATTCTGGTGCTGTATTGTAATGAGCTTTCGTCTGTAACTGTAAAAAAAAAAGTCTAATGAGCCTGGATCTTGTGCTGTATTTTTGTACTGTTGTTTAGTTCTGTTGCTGTATTTATGTAATGAGCTTGGTTTTTGTGTTGTATTTATTTGTGTAGTGAGCTTGGTTTTGGAGTTGTATCTATGTAATGAGCTTGGTTTTGGCGCTGTATTTAAGTAGTGAGCTTGGTTTTGGTACTGTACAGTACTTACCTAATGAGCTTGGTTATTATTTTTATTTGTTATTAAAGCGCCATTCATTTCATAGCACTGTACATATGATAAGGGGTATACATACATACAGACAATTGCACTAAGCATGAACATGACGAGTTACAAACTGGTACACAAGGAGAGGGGGCCCTGTCTGTGAGGGCTTACTATCTATATAGTATGCGAAAAAGACACAGTAGGTGAGGGTAAAGCTGGTTATTATTTCTGGTACAAACAAAAAAAGGTATGGCAGCACAACGTCTCACATAAAAAAGTTAAGTGGGGAAATAGAGATTATTCTAAATGAAAGTGGTATTATATCTTCTAAAAATGAAAAAATTGAAGCATATTTTTGATCAAACGTATGTCGGGCCCATCTACCAGGCGTCATTTATAGTAGGTATACCATTTTAATTTAGAATAATCTCCATTTCCCAATTTTACTGTTTTTACTATTTCACAACATTTGATGTGGAATAAAGAACTGTCATCATATTTGTACCTAATATGCATATTTGATTATAGTTGTTTGATCTATATACCATTAGATAACTTGCACGGTTAGGCATTGTTACTTTTGATCCATTTTAGGAAGATAATTATGTAGCATGCAGCAGATTTAGGCTGCTAATAAAATTGATCTATGTTTGATACTAGGGATTAGAGATGAGCGAGCACTAAAATGCTCGGGTGCTCGTTATTCGAGTCGAACTTTTCCCGATGCTCGGGTGCTCGTTTCGAATAACGAACCCCATTGAAGTCAATGGGAGACTCGAGCATTTTTGCAGGGGACCAAGGCTCTGCCTAGGGAAGGCTGGGTGAAAACCTGGAAACCTCAGAAAATGATGGAAACACCACGGAAATGGACAGGAAACAGCAGGGGCAGCATGCATGGATGCCTCTGAGGCTGCCTAATCCCACCATTACCCCAACTTCTCAGGCAACAGCCTGGTGGTTACCCTCATGGCAATTGTGCTCACCCAGACCAAGAAAGGCGAGGCAAATACCCATCACATGTTAGGGAAGCACCCAACTAGGTGCAACGAAGGTCCATCACCGCCTGCAGGTGACACCACTGCTCATACTGGCACTGCAGCTGACATCAAGTTTAGTATCTGTTCTTATCAGTTGCTGTGGCTGTTGGTGGTAAAGTGGTGAGCATAGCTACTTCCCAAGCAGTTGATCTGGGTTTGATTCCCATCTATCGCAGGAGTCAATTTAGAATCAGTACAATATCTAATACGTCCCCTATCCGGGTAAATTGTTTGTAGAGAGGGCCTGTAGGTGGGGGGCAGGCTGGGGGGAAGGAGGTTGAGCTGGAAGAGCCAGAGGAGTGCCCCCTGGGCTAGCGTGTGTGGTGGTGACAGCAGCCGGATGTAGTTAGAATGACGACGCAGGACCCCAACTTAAAAATTTAGCATCAACCGGTACAATTGTCAATTATGAGCTCGATCAAGTGTGGCATGACTTTTTAGATGGAGATTGCATGTCGTCACGTACTCCCTGGAACCCCATAGTCACCCCTCCTCTGATGTGCTAGCCCAGAACATTCTCTGCCCCAATTCGCAAGACCTTTTGCAATCTCCGTGTGCTGACAGTGGGGATTTACCAGTGTTGTCTGAGGAGGTGGTGGACAATGGCGAGACACAGGTGTCGGGGGGTGAGTTAGTTGTATGGGAAGCAAGTTACAGTGGGGACTACTTGGGGGGAGTTTCTCATGATGGGACAGATTCAACTTGGGTGGATCAGGCACAGGAACAGATCAAATTTTATTTTTTTTTTGTGTGTGTTTATTTAACTTTTATTTTGCACAAAAAACCACAGAGATATTTATTTGTTATCTTCGCTGCGCAGTCTGGCGTTGGGGTTCGTCACTTTGATGGCGAGCTGTGCCGCTCTCTCCACAATGGTCTTTAGGTTCGTAGATGGAGACGTTGTGGGCGATTTCTTTAGAGAAGGACTTGTTGCTCATCAACAGAACCTCGAGCTCCTTGACATTGTGGACCAGGAATTTGCGGAACCCTGTGGGCAGCATGTGTTTGGTCTTCTAGTTGCTACCAAATCCAATGTTGGGCAATATAGATACGCACGTAATATTATTTTTCACACCTATCCCAAAAATAAAATTTACGCAGTTTGCGCAATTAAAACTGGAAACTGGAACTGGAGAGAGGGCCTGTAGGTGGACCTACGGAAAAATTGTTTGGAGAGAGGGCCTGTAGGTGGACCTCCGGAAAAATTGTTTGGAGAGAGGGCCTGTAGGGGGACCTCCGGAAAAATTGTTTGGAGAGAGGGCCTGTAGATGGACCTCCGGAAAAATTGTTTGGAGAGAGGGCCTGTAGGTGGACCTCCGGAAAAATTGTTTGGAGAGAGGGCCTGTAGGTGGACCTCCGGAAAAATTGTTTGGAGAGAGGGCCTGTAGGGGGACCTCTGGAAAAATTGTTTGAAGAGAGGGCCCGTAGGGGGCCCTCCTGAAAAATTGTGGTAAAAGAGTGCCAGTTGGACCTCTAAAAAATGGCGTTTTTTTGTCAGCGTTAGGCAAAGACGATATGGAGGAGGAGGAGGTGTAGGAGGAGTAGAGAAGAGGAATCGGATACATAAGGAATCTTATTCTTTAGCTGCTTTCCCCCGGAGGAGATTTGAATTCCGGTGAAATCCAGGCTTTGTTCATTTTAATAAGCGTCAGCCTGTCAGTGCTGTCAGTTGACAGGCGTGTATGCTTATCGGTGATGACGCCACCAGCTGCACTGAATACCCGCTCTGACAGCACGCTAGCGGCAGGGTAGGCCAGCACCTCCAAGGCGTACAGCGCCAGTTCAGGCCACGTGTCCAGCTTTGAAACCCAGTAGTTGTATGGAGCAGAGTGATCGCTTCGGACGTTGGTATGGTCAGCTAGGTACTCCCTCACCATCTTTCTGTACAGTTCCCCCCTACTCTGCCTAGACTGGGGGCAGGTGACAGTGTCTTGCTGGGGTGACATAAAACTGGCAAAGGCCTTGGAGAGCGTTCCCCTGCCAGTGCTGGGCAAGCTGCCTGCTCGCCTCCTCTCCCCCGCTACTTGGCCCACAGAACCATGCCCTCTGCCGCTAGCGGCGTCAGATGGGAAGAATTGTTTCAGCTTGTGCACCAGGGCCTGTTGATATGTATTCACTCTCATACTCCTTTCCTCTGCAGGGATGAGAGTGGAAAGGTTCTGCTTGTACCATGGGTCCAGGAGAGTGAACACCCAGTAATCGGTGTTTGAAAAAATTCTTCTAACGCGAGGGTCACGGGATAGGCAGCCTAACATAAAGTCTGCCATGTGCACCAGAGTCCCAACACGCAAGAATTCCCTCTCCTCACTGGCCTGACTCTCCATTTTCTCCTCCTCCTCCTCCTCCTCCAAGTCCTCCTCTTCAGCCCAAACACACTCAAGAGTTAAGGACTGAGCACTGGTACCCTCTACTGTCTCGCCGACATTCTCATCCTCTTCCTCCTCATCCTCATCCCCCTCCTCCGATACGCGCTGAGAAACAGACCGGAGGGTGCTCTGGCTATCAAGTGACGTATCTTCCTCCACCGTCTCTTGTGACAAGCGCAAAGCATCCGACTTGATGCTGAGCAGTGAATTTTTCAACAGGCAAAGCAGTGGGATGGTGAGGCCGATAATGGCGGCATCACCGCTGACCATCTGTGTTGACTCCTCAAAGTTGCTCAACACCTGGCAGATATCAGACATCCACGTCCACTCCTCATTGTAGACTTGAGGAATCTGACTACCAGTTCTGGTGGAAGTTGACATCTGGCAGTCTACAATCGCTCTGCGCTGCTGGTAAACTCTGGATAACATGTTTAATGTGGAATTCCATCTCATGGGCACGTCACACAACAGTCGGTGAGCGGGCAGTTTTAGGCGGTGCTGCGCTGCCCTGAGAGTGGCAGCATCTGTGGTCGACTTGCGGAAATGCGCACAGATGCGGCGCACCTTGGTGAGCAAATCAGACAGATTGGGGTATGTCTTGAGGAACCGCTGAACTATGAGATTGAACACGTCGGCCAGGCATGGCACATGTGTCAGTCTGCCGAGTTGCAGAGCCGCCACCAGGTTACGCCCGTTGTCACACACAACCATGCCTTGCTTGAGGTTCAGCGGTGCCAGCCACACATCAGTCTGCGCCGTGATGCCCTGTAACAGCTCCTGGGCGGTGTGCCTTTTGTCACCTAAGCTCAGCAGTTCGAGTACCACCTGCTGGCGCTTACCCACGGCACTGCTGCTGCACCTAGAGCTACTGACTGAAGGCGCCGTGCCCACGGATGGTAATTCGGTTGAGGAGGAGGAGGGGTCGGAGGAGGCATAGTACGTCTGAGAGACCATGACCGAGGTAGGCCCCACAATCCTCGGTGTGGGCAGTACATGTGCGGCCCCAGGGTCATTCTCGGTCCCAGCCTCCACCAAGTTAACCCAATGTGCCATCAGTGAGATATAGTGTCCCTGCCCGACAGCACTTGTCCACGTGTCCGTGGTTAGGTGGACCTTCTCAGAAAAAGTGTTGGTCAGGGCACGGATGATGTTCTGTGACACGTGCTGGTGAAGGGCTGGGACGGCACATCGGGAAAAATAGTGGCGGCTGGGGACCGAATACCGAGGAACAGCAACCGCCATGAGATTGCGAAAGGCCTCGGTCTCTACCAGCCTATAAGGCAGCATCTCCAGGCTAAGCAATTTGGAGATGTGGACGTTGAGGGCTTGGGCATGTGGGTGGGTGGAACTGTATTTCCTCTTGCGCTCCAGCGTCTGCTGTAAAGACAGCTGAACGCTGCGCTGGGACACGTTGGTGGACACTGTGGAGGATCATGGAGGCGAAGGTGTGGTTTTCCGGCGGGAGGCGCTCGTGCCGGGGTCCTGGGCAGGGGGTTGACTAGCAGAGGCAGCGAGTGACACAGGGGAAAGAGCAGTGGTGTGGCCTGCAGGAGGTGGTGAATGGCCTTGGTTCCATTGAGTGGGGTGTTTAGCACTCATATGCCTGCGCATGCTGGTGGTGGTTAGGCTAGTAGTGGTGGCACCCCTGCTGATCCTGGTGTGGCACAGGTTGCACACCACTGTCCGTCGGTCATCCTCACTTTCTTTAAAGAACCTCCAGACTTGCGCACATCTAGGCCTCGCCATGGGAGCTTCACTACGTGAAACAGTTGCTGCTGATGCACCAGCTCTGGCCCTGCTTCTCCCTCTGGCAACACCACTGCCTCTTACAACCTGTTCTGGTGCAGCACTCGCCTCCGCCTCAGAAGCACTGTCTTCACTCGGCATATCAACCCAGCTTGGGTCAGTCACCTCGTCATCCTCCGATTCCTCAGTCTGCTCCCCCCTCGGAATTCCTCCCCTGACAACAACTTCACCACTGTCTGACAACCGTGTCTCCTCATCGTCCGACACCTCTTTACAAACTTCTTCCACTAACTCAACATTGTCATCATGATCATCATCATCACCCACAGACTGTGACAGTTGGAAAACTTGGGCATCGGGAACGAGGTCAGCAGCAACCTGAGAAGTGGTTTGTGACTCTGGGAAGGGTCCAGAAAATAGTTCCTGAGAGTATGCCGGATTGCATTCCAAATTTTCCTGGGAGGGGGCAGACTGGGCTATAGGAGGTTGAGGTGGAGGAGCCAGAGGAGTGCTCCCTTGGGTATCGTTAGTGGACTGCGTGGAAGACTGACTGGTGGACAAATTACTTGAAGCATTGTCCGCAATCCACGAGATCAGCTGTTCACACTGTTGTGGTTTCAACAGTCCTCTACCACGTGTCCCTGTAAGTTGAGACATGAAGCTAGGGAGTGTAGCTCTGCGGCGTTCCCCTGCTCCCTCATCAGCAGGTACTGTCTCACCCTGCCGAGGACCACGGCCTCTGCCCCCTGCAGTAATTGAATGCCCACGCCCTCGTCCTCGACCCTTAGCCCTGGGGTGCAACATTTTCTGTATATAAGTGTATGATATAAAAAAAATAAATAAACGGGCCTGGTGTACTGAAACCCACAAACTTGTTCAGTCTGGTTTAATTAAGTGACGTACAGAAAGTGTCACCTGGACAGAATATACGGATTGGAGTGAGTGTGCTGAACTGTGACACACAGAAAGGTTACACGCAGCTGTGTGAAATGGATTTGTATCACTGAGCTAAAACAACAAAAAAACTAATTTTTTTAAATATTTTTTTAAATATTTTTTTTGTTTCGTTTTTTTTGGAACGTGACGTGCAGAAACTATCGTAGAGCTGACTGACACCCTATTGACGGTGGCTATTTAGACTGCGACCCAGACAAATGTCGCGCAGAGATTTTTAGGATCAAGCTGTATACGTGACATTTAGCAAGTGACTTGGTTCTATTCTGTGACGTACAGAAAGTGTCACCTGGACAGAATATATGGATTGGAGTGAGTGTGCTGAACTGTGACACACAGAAAGGTTACACGCAGCTGTGTGAAATGGATTTGTATCACTGAGCTAAAACAACAAAAAAACTAATTTTTTTTGTATATTTTGTTTTGGATTTTTGTTTTTTTTGGAACGTGACATTCAGAAACTACCGTAGAACTGACTGACACCCTACTGACGGTGGCTATTTAGACTGCGACCCAGACAAATGTCGCACAGAGATTTTTAGGATCAAGCTGTATACGTGACAGGTAGCAAATGACTTGGTTCTATTCTGTGACGTACAGAAAGTGTCACCTGGACAGAAAATAGTGAGTGTACTGAACTGTGACACACAGAATGGTTCCACACTGCTGTGTGCAATGGATTTGTATCACTGAGATATAACATAAAAAAAAAGGGGGTTATATATGGCGATAGCTGCACTGCTAGTGCCAGCCAGCCAAGCCAGGAGACAAAAAAAAATGTCTTCTAGCCCTTAGAAGGGCTGTTGGGTTCTTTGTGGGTGATTCTTGCCTAACAGAGAACTAAATGCAGGCCCTAACACTCTCCCTGAAAGGCAGCAGCTCTATCCCTAACGACATCCAGACGGCATCTGAGCCGAGCACCGCGGCCAGTCACTAGTATATTCCAGGGTCACCTGATCAGGCCAGCCAACCCCTGCTATCGACATGTAAGGGCCCCCACGTGATGCTGGGTGTACCGTAGAGTCTCCTGGCTTGTGATTGGCTGTGTTTATAGGCGCCAAAAAAGCACGATGCGGAAGTTGCCATTTTCGTCGAGCATGGCGAGATACTCGTCCGAGCAGCGAGCACTTACGAGTACCCTAATACTCGAACGAGCACCAAGCTCGGACGAGTATGCTCGCTCATCTCTACTAGGGATCTTATAGCACTCTGTGGGACATCCGAGGGAAGGAATCTTGATTTACCCCATATCATATTATCTGTGTTTGGTATTTTAAGAATAGATTAATAAGAGATTTTAAATGAATGTCATGGCTGTTTTACTTGATTTGATTAATTGTTTAGGGTAGCTGTTCTCAGTTAAAATATGGTAAATATTGGAAATAATTATTGGCTGGATCTAAGAGTGAGTTCTGTCAACTGCCTGTCATACTGACACACAGTAACAGTTTCACCACCACAATGGACTAGCTATGCATGTCTCTGCAATGCACAGTGATGTAAACCGTGATACATGCGCCCTGTATATGTCAGGGCTGGGATACACAGATAAGGGGTAAGTGATCCCTAAGCTTAATCCCAACCCCTTTCCCTGCCTATTGCCCGCTCAGGCTAACCCCTGAGCCGACAACCAGAAGACTGGAAATACACTAGCAAAAGTGCGGGGGATGGGAAGACAAACAAGACAGACAAACAAGAACCAAATGGGTAGTCAGGTAGCCGCGTCAAAACCAGGAGAGTACGTCAGGAACAAAATCAGCAAGCAGAGAGAAGTAGTCAAAAACACGCCAAGGGTCAAAGAACATCAAGAGTCAAAACTTCAGAGCAAAAAATAGCAAACCAGGTAGTAGCAAGGAAACTCCAAACACTGGCAGCTAGGTAAACAATAGAGGGCCTTAAATACCTAGCAGACCCCACCCAACCAGCTGACTGGGAGGAGAAGGCAAGGAACCAAAACTTAACTCCTGAGATACCAAATAAACAGAAAATAAACAGACACTATATTGCTCGCGTTTTCCGGCGACCAGTAACAAGCCGCGAGCGAGACTGCGCACCAGCCACCTCCCTGGCACTTATGACCGTCGCGCGCGTCCCCTGCCTGGGACGCGCATCCACAGCCAGAGACTGCCGGCTGGAGGAGGAGCCTGCCGAAATAGCGGACGATGCCTGACCACGGGCAACCACCTTGCCACCAGAGTCAGGGGCAGGACCAGCAGAACGGGTGCAATGGCTGCCGGTCCTGACAGTATATATATTTATAAGACACAAAATATTTCATGGTTAACTTTTAACTTAGATCGGAAATCTAACCTGAGATTTCACTTTGAGCCTCCTTTATAACTATCCTCCTGAGATAACGAAACAAAACCAACATTACTTCAAAACATCTTAAGGAATAGATGTCAAAAGAGAACCAAAATGAGCTCCACAAAAGCTGTGGAAAATTTATGGGTGAGCGCTCATGAGAGCCACTCTGTTTCTCTTTGTACTCTGGTCACACTTGCACAATGCATATTGCAGCTTTGTAGTTTGAGGATTGAGAACAATGAGGGCAGCATGGTGGCTCAGTGGTTAGCATGGGTGCCTAGCTGGGGTCCTAGGTTCAAATCCGACCAAGGACAACATCTGCATGGAGTTTGCATGTTGGTTTCCTCCGCTTTCCTCTCACACTCCAAAAACATACTGATAGGGACCTTAGATTGGGAGCCCTACTGGGGACAGCTTGATGCTAATGTCTGTAAAATTCTGTGGAATATAGTAGCGTTACATAATTACATAAAATAAATAAAAAAGAACTCCCTGAAAGAAACTCCTGAGTAGTTACCATTATAATTATGCCCCACAAAACATACCTCATCAAGCAGTATAGTGGCTCAGTTGTTAGAACTGTTGCAACTCTGGAATCCTGGGTTTGAATAAGGGCAACATAATCAGTCAGTGTCTAGGGAGCTATTATACAATGCAAATGGGGAGGGAAGTATAAGGCTAATGGGGAGGGTCCGGATACTAATTGCTTGGCAAAAAGCGTGTAGCGTGGAGAATTGACATTTCAGTCACATGATCTGCTGACATCTCAGCACAGAATGAAGAGGTTTCCCTAAGTTGAAGACTGGTCAATAAAGAAGCCATAGAGGTGAGGAAAATCCTTGAAAATTTTAATCAAAGTACTTTAGAAAAGTATATAATTTGCTAAGAACTCTCATTTACAAAACCTTTAAATTGTCTGGTCATGAAGGGTTGATTCTCCTGATCAGGAAGAAGTTAATGTTATCACAAATATATTGTAATAATACTTTGAAAAATGTTTTTTTTTATGCCTATGTATGTTCAATAGCCATACATCATACTTTCCTTTTGTCTAATTGAACATTTTTTTATATACCATAATTGTCTAACCCAACTACTGTATGCTATGACTAAGAACATTCTGCATGCCTAAAGCAGATAATCAGACTTTTGTACTGTGTCCTTTTATTCAGCTTGGATTTTGTTTTTGTGCCTTTAAATAAAATATAAATTTGATACCAGGATTTCCAGGATTCATGATGTGAATATGTAAAATTAATCAGCGATTGTTCATGCACTGCAAAAAATTCATTTACAGGTGCATGCAAATTTGTTGATACTGATTTGTTTATTAGGATAAATTTAAACTGCTGGTCAGCTATCCATTGTATCATAAGACACTCTATTATGCCAAAAAAAACCTAAATTTTAAATGTCTGGAGGTGCAACAACATAGATTTTGGCCAATTATTTCACATTATCACTCAGACTGGGATAAATACAAACTTCTAGTCCACTACCCTTTGTATTTTAAGACACACTAATATGCTATTTCCCAAAACTTAAACCAAAAATAAATAAATTGGAAGTGCCTGCAGATGCAATGACATAGGTTTTGACCTACTATTTCACGTTATCACTCAGACTGGGATAAATATGGACCACTAGTTCACTACCCTTTGTATTGTAAGACTCATTAATATGCTATTTACCCAAATTGAAAGCCAAAAAGAACATTTTTAAAATGTCTGTAAATGAAACAACATGGATTTCAGCCTACTATTTTATTTTATTTTATGGACCCCAAGTCCACTGCCCTTTGTATTATAAGACACACTAATATGCTATTTTCCCAAAACTGAAACAATAAAAATAGAAATTTTAAATGTCTGGAGATGCAACAACACAGATTTCATCCTACTATTTCATGTTATCACTCAAACTGGGATAAATATGAATCACCAGTATACTACCTTTTGTAAGAAAAAACTAATATTCTATTTCCCAAAACTTAAACCAAAATTAAATAAATTGGAAGTGCCTGCAGATACAATGACACAGGTTTTGGCCCACTATTTCACTTCATCACTCTGGGACTGGGATAAATATGAACCACTAGTCCTCTCCCCTTTGTATTGTATGTCACACCAATATGCTATTTCCCAAAACTTAAACCAAAAATAGATAAATTGGAAGTGCTTGCAGATGCACCAACTTGGATTTCTGATTAGTATTTCACGTTATCACTCAAACTTTTGTAAATATTAACTGCTAGTCTACTACCCTTTGTATTGTAAGACACACTAATCTCCTATTTCCCAAAAGCTATACTAACAATAGATAAATCTGAAGTGCTGATAGATGCACAGATACAGATTTCCAGTTAGCATCTAACGTTATTGTCACGAGTAGGCTTGCGTCTAGAATCAGACGTTCTGCGCGGCTTACTAAGTGACATATTTGACAGGCTATTCCCTTTGTTTGGTTGCTGTTCACCACACCCCTTCCCCTCAGCTGTTGCAGCTTGGCAATTAGCTTTCTCCTATTTACCCCTTCCTTTCCCAGTATCCCTTGCGGTTTATATCTTCTGCTTACCTGGTTGAGAGTGGTGTGGATCTCGGCTGAGATCCAGTTGCTGAGTTATCTGCTTAAGTTAAGTTTCTTCTGTTCCTTTTGTTGTTTTCCTTTTGGAGTCTCCTGTTCCTCCTTACGCTTGGAGGAACGGGTTTACTCTCTTGTGTCACTAGACTGCAGGGTTTTCTAGGGTGCATTTAGATTAGGTTCCTGTGTATGAACTTTCCTACAACCCAGGCTTGTTCATACTGGTAGTCAGCCAGGGCCTAGTCTCAGGGTCCCCTGCAGGAGGTGACCGGTTCCCTGGTTTTGTCTGTTCCCATCCCTCATACGCTCGGTGTGGCTTTTTCCCCCACACCAGAGCGTGACAGTTATCATTCAGACTATTATAAATATGAACCTCTAGTCTCTTACCTTTGTTTTTTAAGACACAGTAATAAGCTATTTTCCCAAAGTGAAAACTAAAATTTGTAAATTGGAATTGTCTGCAGATGCAACAACATGGATTTTGGCCTACTCTTTCTTGTTATGACTGGAATAAATAATAAACGCCAGTTCGCTATCCTAGTGTAAGACACACAAATCTGCTATTTCCCAAAACTTAAACTAAAAATAGATAATTTGGAAGTGCCTTCAGATGCATCAACACTGATTTTGCCATACTATTTCATGTTATCACTCAGACTGGGATAAATGTGAACTGTTAGTCTGCTACACTTTGTATTGTAAAACATGCTAATGTGTCCATTCCCAAAACATAAAGCAAAAATAGATAAATTGGAAGTGCCGGCCAAAGCAAATGTCATGGATAGCAGCCTACTATTTCACATAAAGAGGTACCTTGGAACCGAACCTGAGTTGAGGAAATGTTTTTTACAGTACAAATTAATTTAGGAAGTTATCACGCAAAGTCTTGTGAAACTTCGTGAAGCACGAACTTTAGATCGCCGGAGCCAATACATTCTAATACTGTACGGAGCGCCTCACAATATTGAAACTAACTGTTATGCAGATTGACTTTGGATGTTTCATCCAAAGTCGATTCGCTCATTCCTAGTTGTTATCCTAACTAATATGCAAGTTACCTAAACTTAAACCAAATGAAAAAATTAACTACCTAGAGATGCCCTGACACAGATTGCAGACTAATAATTCACTTTTCACTGAGATTTTAAATTGTATCTACCCCCCCAATTAAAAATGTATTTCTGTTAAAATGGCAACAAAAAAAAAAGAAGAAAAGAAAAGAAATGTCATTGTAGGTAGCTGCTTTTGATGTTCTGCAGCAGCTGCAACTCTGTCATTGCAGAGCTTACTGCCAGGGAAACCCAGCCTTGGGTTCTCATTTCTCACTCTCTGTCTGACAGCTTTCCTTGCCTTTCCCTATTCTATTCTAACTAACCTAGTACTGTGTTGTCTGCAGCCCTTTCAATATAACAGTGGAAAACTTGTGATTTGATTCAAGATAATGTTTTTTGAAAATGTTGTTCTCTTCTCATCATTGTATTGTTATAATTCTTTTCTTTGTAATTGCAACATTACTATGTGAGCAGTATCAATTGTCAAATGTTGAATGGGTTTTAATTAGCTGGATTAGCTGGATTCTCCAATAAAGTAAGTTAAGAAAAAATACATTTGCTGCTAGTACACATAAATGACAGTATATCTCTTTAATTCTATTGACTTGGTCGTGTTTTCCCCCTAACTACACTGAGAGTACTTCTTAAAAGAAGGATAGATAATAGTAAGTGATGCTAGGGAAGTGGAAATAATAGGTTGCTACAGGAAACCAGAAGACTGCATTAACCAGATGAATTCATGGTCTTATTTATTCTGAAGCCTTACAGGTAATGCACCATCTACAAAAAAGTGTCTACATTAGATTAGGATTTGGTCTTTCGGCTTAAATAGGCTGAATTTTCCATTTATTAACCTACAAGTGTTTACATCTTTTTCACCAAGTCTTTTTTTTAATGTTGAGTAAATGTTCTATAAATAAATTGTATTTTCAAGATACAGTTATTGTGTGCTGTGCTTTTATACATGGATACAATGTTTAAAAATCAGTAAAACTGACTGCTTTGCTGAATTTCACAAAGAAAATTGATTCTTGATGAATTGCTTTATCAAGAAACACCTTCCTTTGTATGTAGCGGGCACAATGATGGGGAACGGCGATCACACAGCCCCCCATCATTGAACCCCTCAGATGCTGCGTTCGTTGCTGATCACAGCATCTGATTCTACAATTGCGAGCTTTCAGGGTTTAATCTTGCACATTGACGTAATGATGTCATCACATTGGCCGAGTGTGTGACGTCCCTACTGATGATGTCACCACGCTCAGCCATCGCGTTGGCTAGGTTTACACACCACCCCATATGAGATTTTGTATGGTATCTTCGATCAAGATGGCTGCAATGACCTCTCTGCAAGCAGATGTATGACTTGAGTATGTTTTGGGGGGGTTTTGCCACCATTTCAGGAAAAATAGATTTGTTGCCACAAAGCAAAATTAAATTCAGCTTTGTGGTGAATGTAACTTTTCCTGAAATTTGGATCAATATAAATTTGTTTAGCTTCAATTTGTTCAACACTAATATTAATAATTAGAGATTAGCAACGTTTTCAAAAATTTGATTGGACTGCTGCACCGAATTTCACAAATAAATTTAGTTTGTTGCAGTGTAATTTGTCATGAAGTTTGTTAAATCAGATCTATCACGGCCTGCAGTTAAACTGCAGGGAGAGTGTATCTTGGTGTACATCAGTGTGCATTGCACCAACATGCAAAGCTAATTCTTTCTGGTAGTGAAACAGTTACTGTGTGACAGAATGACAGGCAGGTCAAATATGTGGACCTGCACATATTCGTGCAGGCCACCAACATTCCTAGCTACTGTAATCCCTTCTGTTAAAACCAAAACAAGAGCATACAGCAGCCTTCAGTAAACGTGTCTGCTGCTGCAGGAGCTGTAGCAAAATGACTCTTTAATGGAACAAAAGGAAGACATGGGGAAGCACCAACAAAGTGGAGAACAAAAAGGTTCTTTTAATCAATGTTGGAGTCCGTGGGAGTGCAAACACATGCTTTTGAATCCCTTCTGTTACCTGTAGAATGACTGTGCGTCACTAGTAGGCCCCGCTCAAACTTCAGTTATTTGGTCAGTTATTCTCCTCTTTTATTGTCAGCAGGTGCAGGTCAAACTCACAGAACAGGTGTACAGATGCAGCTGAGCTAAACTGGATGGTTAACGCCATGCCAAGAAAAAGATGACTAACTTTTCAAATTACTTCAATGGCTTTTGTCATAAGATACCCAAGATAACACTGTGTCATGTGTTATCAGAGTCAAATTTAGCTTGGCTACATCTGTAGATCATGATACTTAATCCGAGAGTAGGCTTGGCACCTGAATTTGGCTCACAAAAACTGATCGTAATAACCGACCGCATAACTGAAGTGTGATCTCAGCCTTACAGGTCAATGTTAAGGTTAGGTCTAATTTATCAGCATGGACTGAACCGTGCAGTGGCCCAGGATTCAAGTAGTGGCCCCGTGGGGAGGGTGTCAGCAGTAAGGTTGTGTTTATGTCACTGTTTATTTTTGCATTCTTCTGATACATCAAAACATCAGCCAAAAAAGTGAATACTGTATTTTGAGCATCCTCCTTCACAGTGTTCAGCATTTGATCAGTATTTGTAAGGCAAAAACATAAGTGGGTTCAGAGATAAAATGTGATGGAAATATTTGATCTGTTCTGTGTTTTTTTTCCAATTTATTGAAGGTTTATGGATGCTCAAACGACATGATGAGTTTTGTTCATTTTCTGTTCTTCTGATGATTCAGAAGAACGGAAAAAATAAACAGTGATGTCAAGAAGGCCAAGATGGGACACTAGTGGCCCCATAACATAGTTGTGAGGGTGGAAAACGCATGAAGAGTCACAATAGTGGCCATCGAACATAATGCTGAGGGTGACAACAGCATGAAGAGTCACAATATTGGCTCCAGAACAGAGTTGAAGGGGGGGCAACAGCAATGGCCATAACACCATTTGCTGCCACTAATCAACTTTAGCTTCCCAATAGTCTAGGGGATGTTGGATCTATGTAGGGTTACAGGATGCAGACTAAGCATGCCATCATCTGCTGGTTCAGGTTCTGCTCCATGTCCTGCTGTTGCTGGGTGGTTTCTTCAGTAGGGGGATGACGAAAACTGCTCAAAATAGACTCAAGACTTAAGTTGCTGCTGACTCCCTGCCTCCATATCCACTGCATATTGCCATGGTTGGCCGGGGTTATCAACATCATTTTGTACATCGCCTCCTGCTCCTCTACTGTCGCCTGAGCAGATAAACTACCTATTTCTGTATAGAATTCCTGGGTATTTATGTCTTTGTCCTCATTCTCCGCCTGCGCCAGTTAAGCCTCCACAAGGCTTAGGTAGATGTTATGTCTTCCGTCCCATTGCCAGTCAGATTTATCAGCATCTTCTCCAGGATGTAAAGGAGTGGAACAACATTATTCATCCTGTAGTCCTGGCCCTGGACTAATAAAGTGATCCCCTCAAAGGCCCTTGATAAAACAGTGTCATATATGAGCTGCAAATGTCTAATGTCAAAGTTAAACAGGGGAGTAATTCTATCCATTGGAATCATCAAGAAATCGGTTATGGGGTTCCTCTGCTTATACAGTCGGTCCAACATGTGGAGCACAGAGTTCCACCACGTGGAAGCAGGTGGCAACCAGATTGAAGAAGTGACCCATGCAGGGTCAGCTCTCTCTGATGCAGCATAGACAGAATGCTTTTCCCTTATGAGTAGCCATGGTTCATATCTCCAGTTGGCAAAGAGACACACAGGATTCAATTTCTTGGTTGATGGCATGGAGCAGTTCCTCCCCAGTGTGACTCCATTCACCCACTAAATATAGATCATTACAAATTTCCTTCTTGTACTGATAGTTGCAGTGTGTCAGTTGAGGTAAAATGCAACGTGATAACTAGTGCTGAGTGAATAAAACTGAAACGCATTGAATTTGTTCCGAATTTCAGGAAAACTACGCTTTGCCACAAATTAGAATTTCATTGTAAATCGCTTTTTCCCTAAAATAGCGGCTACATGTGTTACAAAGTGGAAGTAAGAAGCCCAGGAAGGAGATATGATCCAGCCAATCAGCAGATAGCCACCCCCTGTGATGTCACAGCCCTTTTGCTGGCAAGTGCTAGGGACAGGATTTTAGCAATCTTAAACGTAGAATATTGGAGAGGGACGGTGCAGGGACAGAGTAGGATCAATGTACGGATATTGTAGGGAAAGTTTTCAGACACTGTAGGGAGAGCATAAGAAGAGCATAGTGAGGCTGCAGGGACAGTGCAGACTTTGTGTAATCGCCCTGTGCATCTTGATCCACTGCTATGCTATTCATTCTTAATCTGTTCTGTTATATATATACAGTAGACTGTGCATTAGAATTAGGCTCAACAGCAGGTCTAATATATAGATGCGTGTACCTAGAAAATCTGCTGCACCATTAATAATTAATCTGTTCAGTTATACATAAAGGTATTGTGCATCAGACTCATTGTCAATAGATAGTGTAATACATAGGCACTTTTATATAGTTCCTCTGCCGAGCCATTAATACTTTGTTCTGTTATACTGACTGACTGTGCATCAGACTTAGTCTCAACAGCCAGTCTAATATATAGGCTCGTGTACCTAATTAATCTGCTGTGCCATTAATAATTATTTCTGTTCAGTTATACATAGACCTATGGTGCATCAGACTCATTGTCAACAGGTGGTATAATAATATATAGACACATTTATATAGTTCATCTGCTGGACCATTTATCCTTAATAGGATTTACGGTGCATCACACTCATTGTCAACATTTATACTTCATCTGTTCCATTAGTGATTCAGTTACTATACACCATAGCCAACAGACAGTTGCCTGGGCCATCAAAAGGAATGGGCTATGGCAAAACTGTTGATGCAGCCAGCCCAAGTAAGCTGCAGAAGAAGGCTTGGTGGTGGAAGCATGCGCAGCAACAGACTAAAGTTGCTACTGTCATCCAGTGGTTGGGTTTTGACCAATAATCCAGCTGTAGTGGAATGGTTTACTCGCTCTTCCCCAAAACCTCAAGTGACACACAACAAGAAAATATTGGGTTCTTCTGACACCACACAGCCTCTGTGCCCTCACCTGTCCTGCAACTGCCTCTTTCTTTTACTGTTGCTTCTGCTCGGGAAGTAATGCCAGCACAGACTTGGCGGAGAGTTCCACTGCATTCTCCTTTATGCAACTAGCGATGTGGGTTGGGAGCACGTGTTGCAAGTGGTCAGGGATGTGGCCATGAGACTGCTTAGAGTGACCTAAGTGACTACCAAGTATATTATAATCAGTTAATGGAGTACCGCACACAAGTGATACTGATGCCATCAAGAACTTGATAGTCACTGATATATAGCATAGATTTGCGGCACACAGGTTGAGGTTAGCAATTTAGAATGCTTTAGTATATAATTCTACATCCAAAGTTCATTACCCAGTTACAAAGGAATAATTAATTAATGACCACTTGTTATATAATATATGCGGAATGTCTTCAGCGTTTTTTCTTATCTGTGGCCTAATATGTGTTCAATGGAGGCTGGATCCAGTCTCCATTGAACACACATTAGGCCACAGATAATCATATTACAAGTGGTCATTAATGAATTCCTTTGTAACTGGATCATGAACTTTTGATGTGGAGTTATATATAACAAATATAATAAAGCATTCTAAATCGCAAAACTCAACCTGACTACCGCAAATCTATGCTATGTATAAGTGACGACCAGACAGTAGTGGATGATGATGTAGCTGAACATATGTGGAAGGTAGGTGAAGAGGGGGCATCACCATCATCAGGGGGTAAGGGTGGCAGCAGGCCCATGAGACAAAAGCAGGGTGGCAGCTTGCTGATGAGCCAGCAGGGTGGAAGAAGTGGGAGACCTGGAGCCAAACGTGGTAGACCGTCTTGCTACTCAGGAGCCTAGCTATCAGGAAACAAGTACAGGTGCATGGGTTCATAAATGCAGTAGCAGGCAATCAGCATGGAGTGTTGAGGGTAAAATGCCCTACTCAGCTGTGTGAGAATTTTTTATCAAGTTGCTGAAAGACATTAGCGTTGCGGTATGCAGGATATGTAAGCAGAAGTTAAAGCACGGTCAGAATGTTAATATTGGCACCACACGGCCCTGTGTCAACAAATGGAGAGTCATCATAATGAGGCCTGGGAAAAACAATGCTACTCATTTAGCGTTACAGCCTGACGAAGCAACTGCTGCATCTCCCAGCAGTCTGGAACCCTTTCTCCAGCAGTCAGGGCTCCTTAACCTCAGCAGAAGGAACCTGTCGTTCCTTCCCTTCGTCTATTGCTCCTGATGCTTGTCCTACTCCTACTCCTCATCACATGTTTCACCAGCAAGCGATTAACGAGGCAATTGCAAAGAGTTAACAGTATACAAGCACTTATCCAACGTCACAGAAGCTGAACATGCAGCTGGCCAAGTTGCTGATACTACAGTCCTTCCCTTTCCATGACGTTGACTCTTCACCTTTTAGAAAGCTGATGGTTTGTGCCCACCCAAGGTAGAGAGTATCAAACACTCATTTTTTCTCTAAAAAAAAAGATGTACCAACCTTGCACACATATGTTGAGCCAAATGTGAGCCAGTCCTTGAGCCTGTCAGTATCTGGTACAGTACATTGGATTTGAATCTCCATGCTTCACATGTTGGACCGACTGTATGAGCAGAGGAAACCTGTGACCAATTTCTTGATGATAATATTAGACAGTGGCAACTCATTCAAGACACCTGCCATTTGCTCAGGCTCTTTGAGGTGGCTAATTTATATCTCAGTCACCAGGACTATGGGATGAATGATGTCATTCCACTCCTTCACATCCTGGAGGAGATGCTGATAAATCTGACTGGTTATGGGACATAAGACGTGGTGCCTACGTTTCAAAGCCACCTGAGCCCTGTGGAAGTTGAACTGTCAGAGAAGTAGATTGGGGATGAGGAGGAGGACATAAATGCTGCAGAATTTTAATGCACAGCTAGGCAGTTTATCTACCCAAGCAACTGGAGAGGAGCAGGAGGAGAATGAGGAGCTAGGTGGTGATGAGAACGCTGATAACCCCGACAGACCGCGGCAGTATGCAGTGGAGATGGAGGCAGGTAGTGCCTTCGAGTCCCTTGTGTAAATGGCTAGATGCATGCAGATTTGCTTGCATAGCGATAGCTGCATTATCACCATTCAGCAGAGGGATGAATACTGGCTCTCCATAGTGTTAGATCCTCATTATCAGTCCAACATGAGAACCATTTTTACACCTTCTGAGAGGGATGAAAAACTCAACTACCATCGAAACATCCTTTGTACTCGGTTGGTCGCTGCTTACGTGCCCCATCACCCATCCTCACAAAGATCTAACTGGGGGACCCTCTGAGACTACACTCCACTGCCATGACTGCTGGAGGGGGTGCAGGATCAGCACCAGCTCCATCAGCAGCAACTTAATTCTTGAGTCTCTGATGAGCAGTTTTATTCAGCTGCCCACTGAAGAAATCACCTAGCAGCAACAGGACATGGAGCAGAACCTTAACCATCAGGTGGTGGCATATTTGGATTGCACCCCGTCACCCTAGATCCAAGATCTACTTCACAGACAGTAGAGTGACATCAGAGCAGATTCTGGCAGTAATGATTGACTGTAGTGTGCTGCCACACCAAAACATGGTGTGGCAGCACACTACATCTCTAACAATGATAGCAAAAAACCCTACAAAAGTTGTTGCCTCCTGTGAAACAAAATGAATTTTGTAGTATTCAAGAGATATTACTGTTGTAGCAAATGAATAGAACAGGAAACGTTGACATTGCAGAATAATAGTTTTAGTGGAAGGTTAACAGGAAAAAAGGGCTAGACAAAAAAGGTTAATTATACACCATTTCCTTTTGTAGAACTTGGTTGCTATAGTAACATATTTTCTTGCCCCTTACACAGTTTGCGAGATAAAACAAGTAAACCAAAATAACATTGAAATTGTAAAATGTTCGAGTTTATTGAAAATGTTTCCTCTTCCTAAAATAGAGAAAGAAGAATACAGGCAAGATAGTTATCAAAGGGCGAAGAAATGGGAGATACATCAAAGAGAAGAAAGGATTCCATTATCCCACCTAAAGGATTTATAATAATAATACATAAATATTAATCAATTCAGAACTCTTATGGGGCCATTTATCAGACTGGTGTAAAGTACATTGGCTTAGTTGCCCATAGCAACCAATCAGATTCCACCTTTAATTTTGGACAGCTCCTTTGAAAAATGAAATGAGGAATCTGATTGGTAGCTATGGGAAACTAAGCCAGTTCTACTTTAGACCAGTTTGATACATGATGCTCTCAGTTAATTCTAAAGTAAGGAATATAACACATACGATAGAGAAAATAACTTTGAAAGTTAGGATATATAACAAAGAAATGTAAGGAAGGTAAAGAATATAACATAGGAAGGTCAGGAATATTACATAGAAAGTGTCACGGGCCAGCGGCATGCTTCCTTCGTGCAGTGCTGCCGGACTCCCACTGTTGTTCAGGAGCAAGGACGAGATGTGCGACCTCATCTCCATGACAACAGGGGCGGGGAGGACCCGGCATGCATTCAGTCTCTGCGCGGCCGGCTTCCTCCCCACGACAGGCAAGAGGAGCTTCAGCTATGAATAAGTGTGCTATAGGTCATGTGACGCTGGCCATGTCATGTGACCTACCTCTGAGTACTGGCGAGGAAGCCAGCACTTCCTGTTTCACTTTTGGAGTTAGGTCATGTGACGCCGCCTCATCACATGACCTACTTGGAGCCCTATTTAAACAGGCAGCCTGCCAGCCACATGTTGCCTGAGATTGGTCTATACCTCCAGTGCTAGTGCTTGCTAATCCTCATTGTGACTTCTGTGTTTTGGGCTTCGGCTGTGCATTTTTGACCTAGCTTTTGCTCTCTCCCCTGGTTTTGACGTGACTTCCTGGTACAACTTTTGGCTTGCTGACCCTCCCATATTGTGTTTGTGTTCTGTCTTAGTTTAATGTATTTTCCTCTTGTTCCCCTTCATCTCAGGCCTTAACCCTCCATCCTTCTTGCTGACAAAGAAGAAACCTGCCCCCATTGGTGATACTGAGGGTCTTATAGGACCCTTAGCCAGACTCTCACTAAGGTACTCCCTCATAGCCTGACGCTCTGGGGTAGAAAGATTATAGATATGGCCCTTGGGATATTTGGACCCTTCAATGAGATCAATTGAACAATCATAAGGCCAATGGGGAGGAAGGAAGTCAGTCTCAGACATAGAAAATACATCTGAAAAGTCTCTAATATACTCCGGAAGAATCAGTGACTCCACAGTGGTCCCAGAATGCAGTACTGACTTGCAACATTTATCACAATTAGACCCCCATTTCTCCAATTTATCTGATGACCAATTGATTACAGGATTGCGGTCCTGTAACCAAGGCATAGCTATGACAAGATCAGCAGGTAAATTTTTTAAAACAAGAAACGAACAAGTCTCAGAATGAGAAACACCTACGGTTAGGGTAATATCAGGAGTACAAAACTCTACCCTCCCATTACTAAGTGGTGTGGAATCAAGAACAATAATTTGAATAATGCTTCTTAAAGGAATTATAGGCACTCCCAAAGATTGAGCAAACTTATAGTCAATAAAATTAGATGCACATCCGGAACGATCAATGAACGCTTCACCTGAACCCTTACACAAGTAATACGAAATGGTAATAGGTAGTGTTGAGCGAGCACCTCTGTGCTCGTATGCTCGGGTGCTCTGGCCGAGCACTAGGGGTTGCTTGAGTGCTCGGCCGAGCGCCCGAGCATAATGTTATTCAATGGGACTAAACCAGGCACCCCCGCTCGGAAGAGGGGAGGGTGTCTGGTTAATAGAAAAAGGTCAGAATCGCGACTTCTCCTCTTTTACTCTTTTCACTCGCGAAAGTATGCTAATTAACTGAATTTGTATGCATTAGTGCACAATGCGTATACATTAGCATACAAATGCGTACGCATTAGCGTACAAATGGGTACGCATTAGCATACAAATTTGTACGCATTAGTATACAAATTTGTACGCATTAGCGTACAAATCAACATTACAGTGCGGGGAAGAGACTCGAGCACTGCGCTCGAGTGCACTCGGTGTTCGGCCGAACACCGAGCGGACCCGAGCGTAGGCATGCTCGGCCGAACAGCGAGTTCTCATACGAAGGGGCATTTTCAGGAGATTGCAGGCCACAACAGCAATAATTGGCATATTGTGCCACACGCCTAACCAGCCAAACCACATACCAGCAACGGCCCCTGTTTGACCAACATACTGTATTATATGGCAGCTACTAATTTTCAGGCTCCTGTCCCTTATGGTAATAATTCTTTGGCCATGTTTGATCCATCCACCACGTTCAGACCATCTGGTATTAACAATAATACATGCATAAAGCAAAATACCATCCGTTTATACTTGTATAGTTTTCAATTTTACACTTGAAATATGGAAATTTCACCCTCTTAGGAGGCTAGAATCTGTGATGTTTTAATCCCTTGTCCTATTCACCCAAATCGCCATTCCCCATCATTATGGCTAGGTGTCTGCTGTTTGATACAGCCAGCCCCTGACACTTGTGGAGCAGGCTTAATGTAGCAGCCCACACCATACAGTCCCTCTGCCACAGTGACATATACCTGATTTATAGAGATTCATGACTAATTAATTCGTAACAAATCAAATTTCTTGTCAAAGTTTGGCAAATCAACCAAATCCAATTTTATAAAACTTCGCTCATCACTAGTCACTGTCTCTGTCACCCACCCCACTCTATCATGGGGTCACTACTGCCACTGCTTCTGCTGCCTCCACCATCCTCACTCTGTTATGAGGGCATTACTACCACTGCTTCTCCTGCCACTTTCCCCACTCTGTCATGGGACCGCAACTGTCACTATCATTACCACCATCCCCACTTTGTCATGGGGCCACTACTGCTGCTACCACCATCCCCACTTTGTCATAATGCCACTACTTGAATCTTGGGGCACTGCACAGATAAGTCCATAGCAATAAATTAGACCTGACGCTAACATTGACCTGTGATGCTGGCATACATTGATTTGACAACAGAAGGGATTAAAAAGCGTGTGTTTGGACTGCCACAACATGCATTAAAAAAACAATTTTTTCTTCACTACTTTTTTGGCACAAACGCAATTTCTTTATTTTGTTCCACTAAGGAGCCGTTTAGACATAGCTCGTGCAGGGGCGTAAACAGGTTTTATTCCTTTACTAAAGGGTGCTGTATGATATTCTTTTTGTTTAACAGAAGGATTAGCTATGAATCTTCATGATCACCGTTACTGCCAGTGCTGCTGACGACTTCAATCTTGGTGCACTGCACAGTTATATAGTCCATAGCTATAAATTAGACCTGATGCATTTATTGACCTGTAATACTGATGCACAGTAATTCAACAGCTAACACAAGGGATCCGCTATAAATCTTGGTGCCTTGCACAGTGATGGAGACGGCGATAGAATTACAACTGCCTGTAAAACTGACTGCACAGTACCTAAAGAATGAATAATGTGGTGCACTACAACTTAATGTACACGGTGATACACTCCCCTTGAACCCAGCAGTCTCCCTGCAGTGTAAGTTCCAAACCGCTACACTGATATTGAGCCACCAAGTGCAATGAATATGATTAGGCATAGGAGCGTGGGTGATTAATTAATTCGGAACAAATCAAATTTCTTGTCAGCGTCAGTGATGATCGAGCACCGCGATGCTCGGGTGCTCTGGCCGAACACTAGGTGGTGTTCGAGTGCTCGGTCGAGCACCCAAGTATAATGGAAGTCAATGGGAGAAGACCAGGCAACCCCTGCAGAGAGGAGGGTGTCTGGTCCATAGGGAAATGTGAGAAAATGGTGGAAACACAAATTAAATGGTTAGGGAACGGCATGGGGAGGATGTCTGGATGCATCTAGGACACCAAAGTCGCTGCTATTAACGATGATGTCCGACTATCACGCCACTTTTACGGAATGACAAAGATACCCCCCCAAAACCCAAGATAACATTGATTTTACAGGAAATATTGTTAGGAAACATATATTCACTTGTACGTAAAGCGCAAGTAGCAGCACACCCTCACCCCTAATGTTTTACACATGTCAGATCAGCAGAAGGCACTCGTTTGAATGTTTTAGAAAGTCATCTCAGCAGCAGGCACTCGCCCCTAATGTTTTAGACGGTCAGATACTGCAACAGGCTGGAAGAGGCAGTGGGGTGGCAAAAGGGAGAAGGCAGGCCGCACCAACAAGTGTGGACGATAAAAGAATTGTCATTTGCAACCTGTGCCGTACCAAAATAAGCAGGGGCATGAACACTAGCAACCTGACCACCACCAGCATGATCTTCATGGCATCAAAGCACCCTAATAGGTGGGCCAAACGACTGGATCCACAATCAGTGTCTGCGAGTCACACCACTGCCTCCTCTTCCCTGTGTTATGTGCTAGCCAAGACGCAGGCCCAGATGCCTCCCGCCCTGCACCTAGACTCTTGCAAGTACCATCAGCGAGCACATCCACTTCTGTGTTCCAGCGCAGCGTACAGATATCCATATCCCAGGCCTTTGAACGAAAGCGCAAATACCCAGCTGGCGCTGAAAATGTTGCTTGTGGACACTGAGGCTTTTCACAGTTTGATGGTGGCGGCTGTCCCTCGTTACACAGTACCTAGCCGCCACTATTTTTGCCGGAGTGCCCTCACCGCCTTACACCAGCATGTGTCCCGAAACATAACTCGTGCCCTGACCTACGCAGTTACTGGGAAGGTCCACTTAATGACTGACACATGGACAAGTGCTTCTGGACAGGGACTCTACATTTCCCTGGCGGCACACTGGGTGAACACTGTGGAGGCTAGGAGCAAGTTGTACCTTGGGATGGCACAGGTGCTACCGACACAAAGGATTGCGGGCCATACTTCAATCAGGATTTCCGCCACCACCTACATGAACAGCTGCAACCCCTCCTTCTCCTCCACCACTTCCATCTAGGAATTCTCATCTTGCAGCACCAGTCAGCCATAAATCAGTAGCTGGAAGCAGTTTAGCACAGCAGTGGGGAAGTGGCAACAGGCTGTGCTGAAACTTATTTGCTTAGGTGACAAAGAACACACCGCCACAGTGCTGTGGCAGGGTATAAGGGACAAGGCTGATCTGTGGCTCTCGCCTCTCAACCTACAACCAGGCATGGTTGTGTCTGATAACGGCCACAACTTGGTGGCGGCTTTGGAGCTCGGCAAGCTCACACACATACTGTCACGCTCAGGTGTGTGTGGGGGAGGAACCACACAGAGCGTAGCAGGGAAAGAAGATTAGGCCTGGAAACTAAGGAAGGAAAATGGACACCTCCTATAGGAAACCCAAACTCTAATCCTGACTGACTACCAATTATGAACAGGCCTCAAATGTAGGTGAGTTCATACACAGGAACCTAAACCAAACTGACTCTATAGGACCCTGGAACTAATAACAGGAATGAGTCTACCTGTTCCTCCAACAGGAAGGAAGAACAGCAGTCTCCCTCAGGCCAAACAACTGCTTCAACTTTGTGGTTCAGCGGTTTCTCAAAACCTACACCAATTTGCCTGAGCTGCTGGTGAAGGTGCCCATTTCCAAAAGTCACCTACAGCTTCCGCCGGTCTGGCAACACTGCAGCAGCTCTTACACTTGCCAGCTCACTGACTGCTGTGCGACCTGAGCACGCGCTGGAACTCTACCTGCTCACAATAAAGGTGGACAGCGCTGCATGTGGAAAAGGTTCTGATAAGCGGCCTAGTCTCACAACTAGGAGGGAAACGTTTTGTAAAATGGAGGAGAAAGGAGTACCTAGCTGACAATGTCAACATCCTCCGCCATCCCTCTGTGCCTTATAATTATTGGGTATCTAAGCTGGACACGTGGCACGAACTGGCACTCTATGCCTTGGAGCTGCTGGCCTGCCCTGCCGCCAGCGTTTTTTCAGAGCAGTTATTTAGTGCCGTTGGGGGCATAATAACTGCTAAGCGCATCCGCCTGTCAACTGAAAATGCTGACGCTAATCAAAATGAACAAGGCCTGGATTGCCTCTGACTTCGCTACCCCACCAGAAGATAGTGGCTGAACATAAAGGAACTTTTTATGTGGCTTTTAAGGTGTATTGAATACACTGTATTTCCATGCACCCCTTCCTCTTCTCGTCCTCTTCCTCCATCATATCAAACTGCTTATTAGGCTTCCCTCGCCTTTAAATATTTAAGAGGTTCACCAGCAGGCCCTCACCCCTAATTTTTTAACCTAAAAAATTAACCTCACTCTGGTCCTCCTCCTGACATGTTGACCTAACAAGAACCTGTCTTGCGCCACCCTCCAAACTGAGACATAAAGCTAGGAGTCTTGGATGACTTTGTTTCTTGTGCTCTGCCAGCAGATACTGTTTCACCGTGCCCACCGTGCACCATCAGCAGCACACCCACTTCCCTGTCCCTTACTGCTCGCCTTGCGCATACTAAATGGTATATATGCAAGTTTGACAAAAGTACAGTTGCGCAGATTTTTTTTAGTGTATGAGCAAAAAAATTTTCACCGAATGAGCAAACGTTATGCAGCAGACGCAGCACATGTAATGTCACATACCTGTGCTGCATGTGCAGTATAACCTTTCTGTATCCTAAATACCTGATAACCAGTGTATTCTTTTCTGCCGTTATTCATATAATGTATAACGTTTGTGCAATCAGGCACAGATAGTGTAGGGATAGGATTTGGCTAGGCAGGGCTAGTTGTTCTGTTGAAAAAACCCAAAAGTAATTTTAAGGACTGTTATATCTGGCTGCAATATTGTTATTCTTCATGGTCAAAATTTGCGCAAGTTTGCCTAATCTTAACACCAGCTATGTGTGCAGAACAATGTATCTTTCTCCTGTATACCTGACATTTATTGTGTTTCTTTCTGCCGCTAATCATAGTGGCATTACATGTGCAAGACAATGTATGTTTCTCCTATGTACCTGACATTTATTGCGTTTCTTTCTGACGCTAATCACGTTGACATTAGTAATGTCGCCTTCAATAGCCGCAGAAAAAATACACCAAATTTCTGCTATTTGGGATACACAAATGTTAGTCAGCAAACGCTGAAAAGGTGGTGTTAAGGTCAGGCAACCTTGCGCAATTTTTAACCCACCACAAAAATAATATATTGCAGCCAGACATAACAATGGACTTTTGTGTCTTTTGAACAGAACTACTAGCCGTGCCTAGCCAAATCCTATCCTTACACTATATGTGCCTCCTTGCGCAAATGTTATACAGCAGACACAAATGAGTGACTGCAGCCTTAATTAACGGTAGGAAAAATAGCAACGGATATCAGGTATATAGATTACAGAACGGTTCTAGTGCACACACTGTGCAAGTGGTATTAGCGTCAGACACACTTGCGTTTTTTTTTTGCCCCAAAATAAAATGAAGATGCAGCCAGATATAACAATGGACTTTTGTGTCTTTTGAACAGAACAACTAGCCCTACCTAGCCAAATCCTATCCCTACTCTATATGTGCCTCCTTGCGCAAATGTTATACAGCAGGTGCAGCTGAGGAACTGCGGCCTTAATTAACGGCAGAAAAAATAGCAACGAATGTCAGGTATAAAGGCTACAGAAAGTTTCTAATGCACACGCAATGCACGTGGTGTTAGCGTCAGGCACACTTGCATTCATTTTGCCCCAAATAAAAAAAAAATAAAAATGGAACCAGATATAACAATGGACTTTTGTGTCTTTTGAACAGAACAACTAGCCCTAGCTAGCCAAATCCTATCCCTACACTATATGTCCCTCCTTACGCAAATGTTATACAGCAGGCTCAGCTGAGGAACTGCGGCCTTAATTAACGGCAATAAAAATAGCAAAGGATGTCAGGTATATAGTATACAGAAAGTAATACACCATGCACCAGCTGCGCAGGTGGCGTTAATGTCAGGCCACCTTGCGCAATTTTTAACCCCCAAAAAATAAAAAAATATATTGTAGCCAGATATCACAATAAAAGGGTGTTTTGGGTCTTTTGAACAGAAATACTATCCCTGCCTAGCGTTCTTCTCTCCCTACACTATCTGTCCCTCCTTGCAGCAGCTCTCCCTGACTCGGTCTGAGCTGGTCACATTTTACCGGGTGCTATAAAGCACCCAATGACGCATTCCCGGCCAGCCAATCAGTGTAATGCCAGTAGCCAACATCGCTACTGGCATTACAGTGAATGCCAGTACCTCCGCGCACTCTAATTGGCTAATTAGCGTGCGGTGAGGGTACTCGAGCATGGCGCGGTGTTCAGCCGAACATGTTCGCTCAACACTAGTCAGCGTGTTGTCAGAATTTAATTTTTCAGAACTTCGCTCTAGTCATTATTGCAAATGGAAGTCTGATGAAGGTCCCGAGGTCTTCCATTTTTGTACACCTGTTAGGTCCTGACCAATAGGATAGCTGTTATTGTCATGCTCACAGACATAATATAATGCAGTACAGACATATTGTAGCATGTTATATCAGCTATCAGAAGATTGCATAATCTAGTCTCCTACACAAAAGAAATGCAATTTCCTGTGTGTCAACAGGGACCATGAAACTGGACCATATGGGGTCATTTATGATGCTGAAATATGCCTATATTAGGCATATTTCAGGCGCAGATTGCAGCACAATGGTTAGTTGCTCCACAATCTGTGATTTCTTCCTGCTCACACCAGGTCTAAAAAAGTGGGTGCGGCGGTGAAGGGGACAAGCCGACAGGCCCGTCTGATTTACCTAGGCTAGGAAGCTTTCTTACATTTAGCCTGTGCCTCTTAATAACTCCAGCGGATTCACCGCCAGATATAGGGGTTTATTAAGTTTTATTTATTTAAGGTTTATTAAGACCAGTGTCGAAAATGCTGGTCTTAATAAATGTGCATCGCTTTCATTTGAAGTGCATATGTCTGGTAAAAAATGCACTTTAAATACCATCATGTTCGGTCATGAAGGTACTCTAACAAAAATAAGTATTTTTTTTTTTTTTTTAAATCTTTACACAAGAGAAAAGTAAACGGGTTAGAAAACTACAATATATTGAAATTTAATGAGGATGTTATATCTTATAAAAACATTTGACAGGCTGTTAAGTAGATCTTTATGGAATCAGAACAGATGTTTCCTATCAAAATGAAGTTCTTCAAATCAGGCATATTTACATGGATTCCCAAAACCTGTCATTAGTCTGTATATAGTAATAATCTGGACTGATGATTACAGTTAGGCAAAGCCATATGTCTTCCACTCCACTGTCCTTCAGTTTGTGGAATGCCGGTTATTTCTGAAAGCAACAGAGGAAGAGACAAACATGTAGTACAATAAAAATATACTTATTTTTTTTTCTTTGTGGTCGAGAAATTTTGATAAAATCAGAAGTTTCCATTTATGTAACACTTCAGCTTAAAAAAAATATACCATACCAGAGATAAATGAAATTATTGAAGTTTGTTTGTTTCTGATTTGCCAAATCTGAAAAAAAATATGATTTGAGGCTGAATCAATTTTTTTAATTGACAATTTTTATTTTATTTCCATATAATTCAAACAATCAAAGCACTGTAAATATACATGTATCAATAATCAGATACAAGTAAATGATGTAAGTATTAAGTTTCCTCCCTTGTCTTTCTCTCTTTTTTTTTTTTTCTTCATATGTTGGCTCTTTTATCTTTCTCCCCACACACTCTTAGGCCTCTTTCACACGGGCATCACGGATTAGGTCCGGATGCGTTCCGGAAAATCGGCACGCATCCGCACCAATTCGCACGCAATCGCAGTCAGTTTTGATTGCGATTGCGTACGTTCGTTTAGTTTTTTCCCCGCGGGTGCGATGCGTATGGATGCATTTTGCACTCGCGTGATAAAAAACTGAATGTTTACAAACAACATCTCTAAGCAACCATGCGTTAAAAATGCATTGCACCCGCACTTGTGTGCGGATGCAATGCGATTTTCACGCAGCCCCATTCACTTCAATGGGGCCAGGGCTGCGTGCAAAACGCAGAATATAGAACATGCTGCGATTTGCACGCAACGGCGAACTCAGGCGTGAAAAAAAATCGCCCATGTGAAAAGCTCCATTGAAATTAATGGGTCAGGATTCAGTGCGGGTGCAATGCGTTCGCATCACGCATTGCACCCGCGCGAAAACATTGCCCGTGTGAAAGGGGCCTTAAGGTCTTTCATGCAATATCAGCAATAGGAAATAATGTCAAAGACACAATGGCATACAGTATATGGCTATGGGTAAATGCATGGTTGACTATTTTAACAAACAGCCTGTTTAGAAACACACTATACCTTCACCATCACATTTGTTGTGCTTTTTTAAATTAAAAAATAAATATATTTTACAAAAAAAAACTCTCTCCTATTGGGGCAGATGGTGTTTAAACACAAACAGTGAAATGTGGAAAAACAGTGTCTTGTTCTCCACAAGTGTTCCAAAGATTATGCGTTAACCCCTTCCCGACCAGCACCGTAGTGCTACGGCGCGCTGATTGGGCGGGTGCAGGAGCTGCGCCCGCCCGATCAGCTACTGGGGGCCGGCTGTTCCCAGTAGCCGGACCCCTGCTGCGTACGCCCGCATCAGTGAAAACACCAATGCGGGCGTATTAACCCTTCATGTGCCACGGTCAGCGCTGACCGCGGCACATGCGATGCGGGCGGTGGGAAGGGGTGTCCATAGGGTCCCCGCGCTGCTGTGACGGGGACCCAATGGCTTAGATAGCAGCCGGATGCCTTCCTTAGGCATCCGACTGCTATCTATGGAAGCCTGTGAGATCTAGCCCCCTGGATCTCACAGGCAATAAGCGTGTGAAATACACTTCCAACCAATGCATTACAATACAGAAGTAATGCATTGTAAAGGGGATCAGACCCCAAAAGTAAAAAAGTGTACAAAAAAGAAAGTGAAAAAAGTGAAAAAATAAAGAAAATATGGCTCTCAGAAAATAGCAACACAAAAAAAAGATTTTATTCTGTTCAAAAATGCATCTAATGTGTAAAACTTTCCAAAAATAAAAATGTTAGACTTATTGGGTATCGCCGCATCCATAACAACCTGCTCTATAAAAAATATTACATGAGATGGCCCCCCAGGTGAATGTTGTAAAAAATTTTTTTTTTAAAAACTATGCCAAAACAGCAATTTTTTTCACCTTGACTCACAAAAAGTGTAATACCAAGCGATCAAAAAGTCTTATGTACCCCAAAATGGTACCAATGAAAACGTCACCTCATCCCGCAAAAAATGAGCCCCCATATAAGACAATAACTAAAAAAAAATAAAAATCAATGGCTCCCGCAAACCAATCCATCAAAATCTGTGCTGCAAAATCCATATGGCGCTCCTTCTGTTCTGAGTCCTACCATATGCCCCCAGAGCAGTTTACCACCACATATGGGGTGTTGCCGTATTCAGGAGAAAATGGGGAACAAATTATGGGATGCTTTTCTCCTGTTACCCCTTGTGAAAAATAAAAATTTGGGGCTAAAGCAACATTTTATTGGAAGAAATGAAACTTTTTATTTTCACAGCCAAGTGTTTCCAAACTCCGTAAACCGCTTAGGGGGTCAAAGTGGCCAGTACCCCCCTTAATATATTCTTTGAAGGGTGTAGTTTCCAAAATGGGGTCACTTTTTGAGGGTTTCCACTGTAGGGGTATGTCAGGGTCTCTCAATTACAAAATGGTGCATAAAAACCATTCTAGCAAAATCTGCTTCCAAAATCCGTATGGCGCTCCTTTCCTTCTGACCACTGCCACAAACCCATAGAGACGTTTACCACCACATATGGGGTATTTCTGTAGACTGCAGAATCAGAGCAATGTATATTGAGGTTTAGTTTGCTGATAACCCTTGCTGTTTTGCAAGAAAAAAAATTATTAACATGAATAATCTACCAAAAAAGTGAAATTTTGACATTTCACTTCCATTTTCCATTAATTCTTGTGGAACACCTCAAGGGTTAATAAAGTTTGTAACAGCAGTTTTTTTTTATAATTTGAGGGGTGTAGTTTCTAAAATGGGGTCATTTATGGGTGGTTTCCATTACATACGCCCCTCAAAATCACTTTATATCTGAATTGGTGCTTAAAAAAATGGTTTTGGAAATTTTGTTGAAAATTTGAAAAATGGCTTATAAACTTCTAAGCCTTCTAACGTCCCAAAAAAGTAAAATGACATTTATAAAATGATGCCAACATAAAGACATATGATGCCACATAAAGACATATGGGGAATGAAAAATAATAACTATTTTTGGAGGTATTACTATATATTTTGAAAGTAGAGAAAATGAAATTTGGAAATTTGCTAATTTTTCCAAATTTTTGGTAAATTTGGTATTTTTAAAAAAAAAAATAAAAATGAAATATTTTGCCACAAATTTACTACTGTCGTGAAGCACAATATGTGACGAGAAAACAATCTCAGAATGGCTTGGATAAGTAAAAGCATTCCAAAGTTATTACCACATAAAGTGACACATGTCAGATTTGCAAAAAATGGCCTGGTCAGGAAGGTGAAAACAGGCCCGGGGTTGAAGGGGTTAATGGGAGCTGATTATTGCCTTTGTTTGTACACACAAAAGTATCAAAAGAAGCAGTGGTTTGATGTCAACAAAAATCTAAAGATTATACCTTAACGGAGGCAGATGCCTTCCCCTGTTTAAATACAAGTGTTAATATATAGAGAAACAATGGCCTGTTCTGAAGAGGCCTGGAAAAAAATCTCTCTTTTATTGCGGCTCAGCTAAAGTACAGTGTGGATTTGGAAAGGATAAGGTGTGTAGGTCTAATAGTAGCATGTGGCAGCAATAGTAGAAGCAGCAGTAGAAGCATAGCATGAAACAGACAAGACAGTAACATTTATAAGTGTCTTTGTTGGGGTGGTAGTAGTAGTGACAAATGTGTAGCAGTAATGGTAATGGCAGTAGGAGGAAGTAGCAGCTGAGACAACAGTGGCAGTTGCCATACAGCACGGAACATAATGGTAGGAAGGAAGATAATGGCAGTAGCATGATGTGGCACTATTCATAGATCCCAGCCTCATTCCTAAATTCCTCATTTATTTTGACAAAAATTTATGTTTTGTACACTGACAGAGAAGTTAATTGATGTGGGTGCTATGACACCACCTGTTACACTGAAAACCCTCTCTGAGATGACACTGGAGGCTGGACAAGACAGTATAGCAAACGCAAACTTGGCTAGTAATCTACCTAGTCAGACGTCGATAAGGTCAGGGAAGTAGGGTAGTAAGAACCAGAGAAAGGCCACAGGCAGGACTGAACCTCGGTGTTGAGAGGCTAGGTCTACGTTTGAGGATTTGACTCAGCCTGGCTTAGCACATGAAAAAAACGTCTTCATTATGTACATGAGACTGAATTGACTGCTGCGACTTCTGCTACTTGGGGTAGCAGAGACGCAGGAGGTGGGTGACTCAGCACAGTATGGAGAGTGGTCTCCTCTTCAGACCACTGGGTGACAGGCATTTCATTGCCGGCAGCTAAGGCAAGCTGCGTACACAAAATATCCTGGTAGTACTGCAATTTGACATCTTTTTCGACAACTGGAAAATATTCACATATTTTCCTTTGATAGATACAGTCTAAAAGCATGCCTGTCCAGTATTCAATAGATCGCTTGATGCTAACAATACACCTGACAGTACGTAACAAGCAATCATACAGCTTGCCATGCTTACTAGCATGCCCAAGGACTGAGTTCTTTCTAACTGCATCACCACGCCCCACGAAATGATTGGATATCATGGCTAGTGCTGTCATCATCATCATCATCATCTTATCATCACTAACCATGTCCTCCTGCACAAACAAATCCTCCTGTTCTTCCCCCTCCTCCAGTGGTAGCCCCACATCTTCCTCCTCCGCTTCCTTCTCCATGGGACTTTGCCTTTTTCTTTTGAAGGTTAACTTTTGAATCTATGTTGCCTCTGCTTTATTCACACTACTGTCTGACCTCAAAACAAGTGATACAACAACAATCCATTCTCTTGCTGCATGTCCAATGGCTGAAATGCAAGGACAGTCTCCTAGACATGCCTAGCACTTTCTGAAAGCCACTGTCCATTTTCAAAAAGTATTGCACCTCAAAATGTATCATGTGCACCATGCAGGTAGCATTTGTTATTTCCTCCGAATGCAGCATAGCCACAATATTCCTGCCATTGTAGCTGACCACCTTGTCCAGTTAGAGTTGGTGGAGAGAAAGTCAGAGGGATGTTTGCTGCTTGATGCACTTTAGCAAGTGATCAGCTGTATGGCTGCTCTCACCGAGGCTGGTCAAATCTAACACAGCAGGAGGATAGATAATGTCCACTGAGGAGAATGTGGAGGAGGTGGATAAGCACATAGTGTGGGAACAAGACAGACACAAATGTGAAACTGTCAATAGGACCTGCTTCATTGTTGCAATACTGCGTCTAATCTATAGTACCTTTACGTAAAACAATGTGTCAAATGTAACTGCAAATTCACTGCAGTTATTGCAACACAACATGTTCACTAAAACTGCATGGCATACTGACACAATACAGTGTGCTAACTGAAACTGGTATAGCAATGCAGTTATTGCAGTACAATGTATGCACCAAAACTGCACTGTATCTTCACATAATAAAATATGTTAACTAAAACCGGTATGTTAATGCAGATATATTTTAATACAATGGGTTCACTACAACTGTATTGTGACGCAATATAATGTGTTAATGCAGTTATTGCAGTACAATATTCAGCGTCCTGCTCCAGAGTCACAGTACACTGCAAAGTGCAAAAGAATGTATCTATGTGTAGAGTATTTTTTTTGTAGGTAGTGGTATTCATAGAGAATCATGCACCCCTATTTTTGGACCATTATCTACAGAAACACTAGGCTTGTACTGCAGAAATGGAGATCACTATTTTGAAATTGAAATAGTTTTTTTGTTTTTTAAATATGTCAGATTGGGCAGTGTATGCAGCAAAACATGCTTCTGGTGCTGTTCATATACAGAAAAAAATGAGGTTGGTGAAAAGATTTTGGTGATTGCAGAATGTGCAGTTCATACATAAACTTTCCACTTGCTGCCAGCACCTGATCTTAGTATGAAACACACACACACCCACACAACTCTGAGTGAACATCTTATTCTTTCCCTGATAAAACTCTGACTTTTCTATCCATTGATTCATCTATCTAACTAAATACATCCCTATACTGAACCTACAATGCCTATACTGCTTGAAAGTGTCTGTAATTGCTTTTTGCCAGTCACATCTAAGACACATGCCCTCAGATCACAAGCTACACTCTTTGAAACCCAGAGATTCAAAGACTTGCCAAAATCCTGCCCGGTCGGTTGATAAGTGTCTGTGCCAAACAAGGGACTCCCCTCCCTCCCAGGGACATGTCAGAGTCATGTCATCTTCCATCTTTTCCCTCCCTGTTGTTTTTCCCTACCATTTTTCACAGGTGCCAGCACCTTTTTTAAATGTTTCATCAACAGCTAGTCATCAAATCCTTAGAAGCTTTCACTAAAAAGCATCACAGTGCAACTCATGGTAAATAAATTCCCCAAAAATGCAACCAGGTGGGAATCTCCCTATGATAACTACTTTTTGTCATGGTGTTAGAGCACCACAGTTGTGATTCATACATGCCATGCTGCAGTCTTCATGGTACATTACTTCTTGATCTTGGTTGCAGTGTTGGTATCAGTTTCATCTTAAGGATGACCATATATTTTTCACAGTTTATAATTAAAGATGAGCGAGCATGCTCGTCTGAGCTTGGTGCTCGTTCGTGCATTACGGTACTCGTAAGTGCTCGCTGATCGGACGAGTATCTCGCCATGCTCGAGGAAATGGCATCTCCTGCATTTTGAATTTTTGACGCCTATAAACTCAGCCAATCACAAGCCAGGAGACTCTGCGGTACACCCAGCATCACGTGGGGCCCTTACATGTCGATAGCAGGGGTTGGCTGGCCTGATCAGGTGACCCTGGAATATACTAGTGACTGCCCGCGGTGCTCGGCTCAGATGCTGTCTCGATGTCGTTAGGGACAGATCTGCTTCTTTTCAGGGAGAGTGTTAGGGCCTGGATTTAGTTCTCTGTTAGGCAGGAGTGATATCAAAAGAACCCAACAGCCCTTCTAAGGGCTACAAGACACTTTTTTTTGTCTCTGGGCTGGCTGGCATTAGTAGTGCAGCTATCGCCATATATATATATATATATATATTTTTTTTTTTTTGTAGTTTTATCTCAGTGATACAAATCCATTTCATACAGCTGTGTGGAACCATTCTGTGTGTCACAGTTCAGCTGTCCACTCACCACAAACCACAATCCGTATTTTCTGTCCAGGTGACCTATACTGTACGTCACATAATTAAAAAAGGTCTTTTGCTCTCACTGATACAGCTACATTAGAAAAATCTGAGTGCGACATTTTTCTGGGTTGCAGTCAAAATAGCCACAGTCAGCAGGGGCTGAGTTTGCTCTGTGATATTTTCTGAACGTCACGTTAAAAAATATATATATATAAAAAAAATAAAAAAAAAATAGTTTTTTTGTTGTTTTATCTCAGTGATACAAATCCATTTCATACAGCTGTGTGGAACCATTCTGTGTGTCACAGTTCAGCTGTCCACTCACCACAAACCACAATCCGTATTTTCTGTCCAGGTGACACATTCTGTACGTCACGTAATTAAAAAAGGTCTTTTGCTCTCACTGATACAGCTACATTACAAAAATCTCTGTGTGACATTTGTCTGGGTTGCAATTAAGCAGACCAAGTCTGCCTAATCTAATAGTTTCAGTGTAATTGCTCCATACTGCACGGTACGTAATAACATACGTAATTTAGCTCTAACTTATCCACCTATATACAAAGCACAATCCGTATTTTCTGTCCAGGTGACCCATTCTGTACGTCACGTCAGTAAAAAAGGTCTTTTGCTCTCACTGAGACAGCTACATTACAAAAATCTCTGTGCGACATTTGTCTGGGTTGAAATTAAGCAGACCAAGTCTGCCTAATCTAATAGTTTCAGTGTAATTGCTCCATACTGCACGGTACGTAATAACATACGTTTTTTAGCTCTAACTTATCCACCTATATACAAAGCACAATCCGTATTTTCTGTCCAGGTGACACATTCTGTACGTCACGTAATTAAAAAAGATCTTTTGCTCTCACTTAGACAGCTACATTACAAAAATCTCTGTGTGACATTTGTCTGGGTTGCACTGAAGCAGACCAAGTCTGCCTAATCTAATAGTTTCCGTGTAATTGCTCCATACTGCACGGTACGTAATAACATACGTTTTTTAGCTCTAACTTATCCACCTATATACAAAGCACAATCCGTATTTTCTGTCCAGGTGACACATTCTGTACGTCACGTAATTAAAAAAGATCTTTTGCTCTCACTGAGACAGCTACATTAAAAAAATCTCTGTGCGACATTTGTCTGGGTTGCACTTAAGCAGACCAAGTCTGCCTAATCTAATAGTTTCCGTGTAATTGCTCCATACTGCACGGTACGTAATAAAATACGTAGTTTTGCTCTAACTTATCCACGTATATATTAACTTGTTCAGATTGAACAAGTTTGTGGGTTTCAGTACAGCAGGCCCATTTTTTTTTGTACATATAATACACTTATATACAGAAAATGTTGAACCCCAGGGCTAAGGTTCGAGGACAAGGACGTGGGCATTCAATTACTGCAGGGGGCAGAGGCCGTGGTCCTGGGCAGGGTGAGACAGTACCTGCTGATGAGGGAGCAGGGGAACGCCGCAGAGCTACACTCCCTAGCTTCATGTCTCAACTTACAGGGACACGTGGTAGAGGACTGTTGAAACCACAACAGTGCGAACAGGTGATGTTGTGGATTGCGGACAATGCTTCAAGTAATTTGTCCACCAGTCAGTCTTCCACGCAGTCCACCCACATTACCCAAGGGAGCACTCCTCTGGCTCCTCCACCTAAACCTCCTTCCCCCCAGTCTGCCCCCTCCCAGGAAAATTTGGAATGCGATCCGGCATACTCTGAGGAACTGTTTTCTGGACCCTTCCCAGAGTCACAAACCACTTCTCAGGTTGCTGCTGACCTCTTTCCCGATGCCCAAGTTTTCCAACTGTCGCAGTCTGTGGGTGATGATGATGATCATGATGACAATGTTGAGTTAGTGGAAGAAGTTTGTAAAGAGGTGTCGGACGATGAGGAGACACGGTTGTCAGACAGTGGTGAAGTTGTTGTCAGGGCAGGAAGTCCGAGGGGGGAGCAGACTGAGGAATCGGAGGATGACGAGGTGACTGATCCAAGCTGGGTTGATAAGCCGAGTGAAGACAGTGCTTCTGAGGCGGAGGCGAGTGCTGCACCAGAACAGGTTGTAAGAGGCAGTGGTGTGGCCAGAGGGAGAAGCAGGGCCAGAGCTGGTGCATCATCAGCAACTGTTTCACGTAGTGAAGCTCCCGTGGCGAGGCCTAGATGTTCGCAAGTCTGGAGGTTCTTTAAAGAAAGTGAGGATGACCGACGGACTGTGGTGTGCAACCTGTGCCACACCAGGATCAGCAGGGGTACCACCACTACTAGCCTAACCACCACCAGCATGCGCAGGCATATGAGTGCTAAACACCCCACTCAATGGAACCAAGGCCGTTCACCTCCTGCGGGTCCCACCACTGCTCCTTCCCCTGTGTAACTCGCTGCCTCTGCTAGTCAACCCCCTGCCCAGGACCCCGGCATGAGCGTTTACCGCCGGAAAACCACACCTTCGCCTCCACGATCCTCCACAGCGTCCACCAATGTGTCCCTGCGCAGCGTTCAGCTGTCTTTACAGCAGACGCTGGAGCGCAAGAGGAAATACAGTTCCACCCACCCACATGCCCAAGCCCTCAACATCCACATCTCCAAATTGCTGAGACTGGAGATGCTGCCCTATAGGCTGGTAGAGACTGAGGCCTTTCGCAATCTCATGGTGGTGGCTGCCCCTCGGTATTCGGTCCCCAGGCGCCACTATTTTTCCCGATGTGCCGTCACATCCCTACACCAGCACGTGTCACAGAACATCATCCGTGCCCTGACCAACGCTGTTTCTGAGAAGGTACACCTAAACACGGATACGTGGACAAGTGCTGCCAGGCAGGGACACTATATATCACTGACGGCACATTGGGTTAACTTGGTGGAGGCTGGGACCGAGGCTGACCCTAGGGCCGCTCGTTGAATTACCATCCGTGGGCACGGCGCCTTTAGTTGGTAGCTCTAGGCTCAGCAGCAGTGCCGTAGGTAAGCGCCAGCAGGTGGTGCTCAAACTGAAGAGCTTAGGTGACAAAAGGCACACCACCCAAGAGCTGTTACAGGGCATCATGGCGCAGACAGATCTGTGGCTGGCACCGCTGAACCTCAAGCCAGGCATGGTTGTGTGTGACAACGGGCGTAACCTGGTGGCAGCTCTGCAACTCGGCAGACTGACACATGTGCCATGCCTGGCCCACGTGTTTAATCTCATAGTTCAGCGGTTCCTCAAGACATACCCCAATCTGTCTGATTTGCTCACCAAGGTGCGCCGCATCTGTGCGCATTTCCGCAAGTCGACAACAGATTCTGCCACTCTCAGGGCAGCGCAGCGCCGCCTACAACTGCCCGCTCACCGACTGTTGTGCGACGTGCCCTCAAGATGGAATTCCACATTAAACATGTTATCCAGAGTTTACCAGCAGCGCAGAGCGATTGTAGACTGCCAGATGTCAACTTCCACCAGAACTGGTAGTCAGGTCAGTCAGATTCCTCAAGTCTACAATGAGGAGTGGACGTGGATGTCTGATATCTGCCAGGTGTTGAGCAACTTTGAGGAGTCAACACAGATGGTCAGCGGTGATGCCGCCATTATCGGCCTCACCATCCCACTGCTTTGCCTGTTGAAAAACTCACTGCTCAGCATCAAGTCGGATGCTTTGCGCTTGTCACAAGAGATGGTGGAGGAAAATACGTCGCTTGATAGCCAGAGCACCCTCCGTTCTGTTTCTCAGCGCGTATGGGAGGAGGGGGATGAGGATGAGGAGGAAGAGGAGGAGAATGTTGGCGAGACAGAAGAGGGTACCAGTGCTCAGTCCTTAACTCTTGAGCGTGTATGGGCTGAAGAGTAGGACTTGGAGGAGGAGGAGGAAATGGAGAGTCAGGCCAGTGAGGAGAGGGAATTCTTGCGTGTTGGGACTCTGGCGCACATGGCAGACTTCATGTTAGGCTGCCTATCCCGTGACCCTCGCGTTAGAAGAATTTTTTCCAACACCGATTACTGGGTGTTCACTCTCCTGGAACCATGGTACAAGCAGAACCTTTCCACTCTCATCCCTGCAGAGGAAAGGAGTATGAGAGTGAATAGATATCAACAGGCCCTGGTGCACAAGCTGAAACAATCCTTCCCATCTGACGCCGCTAGTGGCAGAGGGCATGGTTCTGTGGGTCAAGTAGAGGGGGAGAGGAGGCGAGCAGGCAGCTTGTCCAGCACTAAAAATGGAACACTCTCCAAGGCCTTTGCCAGTTTTATGTCACCCCAGCAAGACACTGTCACCTGTCCCCAGTGTAGGCAGAGTAGAGGTGAGCTTTACAGAAACATGGTGAGGGAGTACCTACTGTAGCTGACCATACCAACGTCCGGACCGATCACTCTGCTCCATACAACTACTGGGTTTCAAAGCTGGAAACGTGGCCTGAACTGGCGCTGTACGCCTTGGAGGTGTTGGCCTGCCCTGCCACTAGTGTGTTGTCAGAGCGGGTATTCAGTGCAGCTGGTGGCGTCATCACCGATAAGCGTACACGCCTGTCAACTGACAGCGCTGACAGGCTGACGCTTATTAAAATGAACAAAGCGTGGATTTCACCGGAATTCAAATCTCCTCTGGGGGAAAGCAGCTAAAGATTAACATTACTTATGTATCCGATTCCTCTTCTCTACTCCTCCTCCTCCTCCTTGTCGTCTTTGCCTAACGCTGACCCAAAGAACGCAATCTTTTAGATGTCCAACTGGGACTCTTTTACCACAATTTTTCAGGAGGGCCTCCTACAGGCACTCTCTCTAAACAATTTTTCTGGAGGTCCACCTATAGGCCCTCTCTCGAAAAATTTTTCTGGTGGGCCCCCTACAGGCCCTCTCTCTAAACAATTTTTCCGGAGGTCCACCTACAGGCCCTCTCTCTAAACAATTTTTCCGGAGGGCCCCCTATAGGCCCTCTCTCCAAACAATTTTTCCAGAGGTCCACCTACAGGCCCTCTCTCTAAACAATTTTTCCAGAGGTCCACCTACAGGCCCTCTCTCCTAACAATTTTTCCGCAGTGTCAACTACAAACAATGTAAAACAGTGTTACAGGAGCGTCAAACAGACAGTCCAAAATAATTTTTCAGGAGGCGCAAGTACCGACATTTAAAAAAAAATTTTTTTTGCTGAGGGTCAACTTTATGTACTCCGAAAAGAAAAAAATTTTTGGAGGCACAAGAAAAGCCATTTCACTGCATTCTCAGTTGGACAAAGTCATTGGTGGTGTAACCGCCATGCTGTGTCAGGTTAAATTTATGGGTGCTTCATCAGCTACCCCATACTAACTCGCCTTGCTTGGTCTAGGTGAGCACAATTGCCATGAGGGTAACCACCAGGCTGTTGCAGGAGAATTTGGGGTAATGGTGGGATTTGGCAGCCTCAGAGGCATCCATGCATGCTGCCCCTGCTGTTTCCTGTCCATTTCCGTGGTGTTTCCATCATTTTCTGATGTTTCCAGGTTTTCACTCAGCCTTTCCTAGGCAAAGCCTTGGTCCCCTGCAAAAATGCTCGAGTCTCCCATTGACTTCAATGGGGTTCGTTACTCGAAACGAGCACCCGAGCATCGGGAACAGTTTGTCTCGAATAACGAACACCCGAGCATTTTAGTGCTCGCTCATCTCTATTCATAATGTCTTCAATGGGACAGAGTGGATCTGGTCCAGCAGCTGTAAAGCTCCTCCAAAGCATTTGTTTGGGTGGTTGTTTTGGGGCTTTTTGAATGTGATCAGGTGGAATAGGTTATCAGAGTGATCATAAAACAATCCTTATTCTATGCCTTTGTCCTTCAAAATTAGATCTTTTAGTAGAAATTAACTTTTTTTCCAGTCTGCAATCAAATCGTGTTTTTTTTTTTTTGCCCTTGACAAGTACTTCTTCATAGCACCAGTGAAAAGTTGCTTTCTGACAGATTGTCTAGCCAAGCAGCCACATTCTAGAAGCCAGTGGTGCAACATTGAGACATCAACCCTATATAATACCATTTCTCTTTTGATACTAACACACCTTCCTTCAATTTTGCCTCTGACAGGCCTGAAAACTTGGTGACCAAGTATTTGAAGCATTCTCCATCTCTTTTAAGTGATTTTACAAATTGCTTCATCAATCTCAATTTTATGTGGAGAGGTGGTAGAAAAACTTTATGGAAAGGTACCAAAGTTTCTCGGAGGACATTTTTTTCACCAATGAGACTTCTGGTTTGAGACTTCTTTTTGAAGAATCTATACAAATAAGCCATTGCGCTGAATCATATTGGATTTTAAATTGACCCATCAGACCTTCAACATCGATGCAATAAACCAACTTGTCTTCCTGGGCGAAGTAAGGAACAAACTCCTTTTCATGATGTCTGAATGATTGACTCTTACCAAATCATTCATCTCCTCCTGAGAAAACAATTTTGGTCTTGTATCATCTTCAAAGTCAGGACTTGATTCGTCATCTGGTTCAGGCATGACTTCTCCTTCGGAGCTAGATATCTCTTCCAAGGTAGCAGGGAGCTTGGGTACTGGTACATCTATGCCATGGGGATGGGATGAATTGCTGAGTGAAGATTGGGATATGAAATTGAATGCTTCAATTTGGAATTAAACCAACTCCTTTAAGGTTTTTTTGGCATTTTATATCTTGAATGCACATATGTGAATTAATTAATAGTAATATGGGCTTTAAATTTGGTTAAAACTCTTAATGTAAAAAATACCAAAAATTAAAAATAATTTGATAAAGTTGAAGACAATTTTGCAACAACTACAGGTCCTCTATAATCCACAAAAGGAATGAGATAAATCCTCGTACTCCTATATTATCACAGGCAAACTTGTAAATATAGAGGCCCCCTTGTGCCTCTCTCATTGCTAGTAGTTCCACAGAAACAGAGTATTTCACACAAATGGTTTCTTAGCAATTCTTATTTCTATCACTTATAAACAGAGCAGTACAAGCAATAAATGGTAGTGTCACAAAGACCATGAAAAAAATCCACTTGCCATTATCCCATGGAAAAATCTGGAATAGATATTTCACTATGGGATAAATAGAGCATCATGGCATGTCAATGCAAGGTATTGGGGGTACGCTCTCAATCTCACCTACATTAAAATGATTCATGTATGTTTGATATAGGCAAGAATATTTCAGCATTTGGCATTATGCAGCATTATTTCTGCTGTACTGGATTACAGGATGCATTCACTCTTTGGTTGATGTCTTTAATTTATTTGTATATTTTTATTTATAATCAAAAAGCTTTTACTGTTTTACTTTGCAATAACTTTTATTTAATTAGAAGCATTTACTAAATATTATACAACTAAAATGATGATGATTATTATTATTATGACTAATAATAATAATGCTTCTTTGGCTCAATTAATGAAGTATTTTTTGTGTAATTTGTGTATTGTATTTGTGTGACATGATAACACTCTGCTGCTTGCTCTAAAGCCCTTCACTTTGTAAGAAAAATATAACAAAGCAAAAAATCACTGTAAACATGGCATTGAAAGGTTCTACTTTTTTTGGACTTTCTGTATTGTCAAATCACTATGGCAACTTTCCATCTGGATAAGTGCTCTCAAAAAGGCAGCAGAGGCAACAATGATTTTACAAGCAACATTCATATACCAAACTGCTCTTGTCGTAGAATCTAAAATTGTATTCAATATTTTTCAATGCTCTTTTCTAATGGATTCACAGACTATAAATCCATACTTGTAAACATTGATGACAAAAAGATAGATAGATAGATAGTGGGGGTGGATAGAAAAATGGCTTCACTCACCAACCCCTGTAGTATCCTCTCCTCATCCTGTTTGCTGTAGGCAAATGTATCTGGAAGATCCATGATGGTAGATAAATAGATGAAGCAAAAATGTCTGTGCACGCTGTAGAGGCCTCTATATATATATCAAAACAGAAAAAAACACAGCAGCACAGCGGTAGTGATGGCGGGTGCAAACAAATCCTCAATGACTCCAGGCACAGAGTCTTCAATCCATAAATCCCAATGAAAGAGGCAGCACACGAGGCTTGTGTAAACGGTAGTGGATCTTTATTCCATGCAACGTTTCAGCCCTGCTCCATGGGGCCTTTGTCAAGCAATGTGTAGATACAAAGTGTGGCTTTATATAGGCCAGTGAAAAATTAGCATACATAATTGGTGTTGTGAACTTTAACACACATAATTGTTTCATACAATGAGATTTCATATAAATATAATGCAAAATATATCCAAATCACATAACTTGATCATGGTATAATCATAGAAATCCATAATTATTAATAATTTATATTTTTAAACACATATAAAATGAAGGGGAGTGTCCCTGTGTTGATTAGTGTAACCCATTACACCTATGAGTGGGCGTGGTTATTAAAATCATGAAACAACTTACAACTCAGGCATGTGTCATTGGTGATGCAGTAGATTGCAATCGCGTCCTCCCTTCCCCAGTACGCATGTTCTCCGTCCCCGGAAGCGCCAGTACATTCGAGCCAAGTCTGGCACACGTGACCCATCCGGAGCACGTGACCAGTCTCAGCTCCGCCCAGCATACAGGGCCAGAGGAACGCACGCACAAGGCGTGCGCTCCAACGGCCATAGCAGAAGAGCGGTCAGACCCGCCCTCTGCGTACCGTCGCCAGGCAACAGGCACCCACACTATCCGGAGACCAGACACATTGCCAATGGGGGGAGGAGTAAAAACATATGAGGAAAAAAGTTTTAAAAAAAAAAGAGATAAAGAAAACAGCATAAAGACCCAGAAATATAGGGGACATAAGTGGTATATTATATGGTAGTATATATATTTTTTTAGCATCAGATCCGACGCCATATAGAGATATAGCGTCGCACCAGGCAACCAATATATACATATGTAGTCTCATAGAGAGCATAATGAACATGGAGCCAAACATATACTGTATAGACACTGCAATAGGGTTGGTTAGCGGGCAAAGTTATTGTCCCCAACCAACACCACATGGCTGATTATACATGCGGGATGGGCTAAACATGATTATGTCCAGATAAGCACAGTCATGTCAGCCTTTTATGTGCTCACAAGGCTAGTCACCAGTCCGTGACCTACCCATAAGCCCAAGATCTATCCCTTAGTGTCAGCCCTAAGTGACAACAGAAAAAGCAGGACTCATTATATGGGGTAGCCTGTTGCCGGGCGACGGTATGCAGAGGGCGGGTCTGACCGCTCTGCTGCTATGGCCGCTGGAGCGCACGCCTTGTGCGTTCCTCTGGCCCCGTATGCTGGGCGGGGCTGAAACTGGTCACGTGCTCCGGATGGGTCACGTGTGCCGGACTTGGCTGGAATGTACTGGCGCTTCCGGGGACAGAGAACATGCGTACTGGGGAAGGGAGGACGCAATTGCAATCTACTGCATCACCAATGACACATGCCTGAGTTGTAAGTTGTTTTATGATTTTAATAACCACGCCCACTCATAGGTGTAATGGGTTACACTAATCAACACAGGGACACTCCCCTTCATTTTATATGTGTTTAAAAATATAAATTATTAATAATTATGGATTTCTATGATTATACTATGATCAAGTTATGTGATTTGGATATATTTTGCATTATATTTATATGAAATCTCATTGTATGAAACAATTATGTGTGTTAAAGTTCACAACACCAATTATGTATGCTAATTTTTCACTGGCCTATATAAAGCCACACTTTGTATCTACACATTGCTTGACAAAGGCCCCATGGAGCAGGGCTGAAACGTTGCATGGAATAAAGATCCACTACCGTTTACACAAGCCTGGTGTGCTGCCTATTTCATTGGGATTTATGGATTGAAGACTCTGTGCCTGAAGTCATTGAGGATTTGTTTGCACCCGCCATCACTACCGCTGTGCTGCTGTGTTTTTTTCTGTTTTGATATATATATAGAGGCCTCTACAGCGTGCACGGACATTTTTGCTTCATCTATTTCTCTGCCATCATGGATCTTCCAGATACATTTGCCTACAGCAAACAGGATGAGGAGAGGATACTACAGGGGTTGGTGAGTGAAGCCATTTTTCTATCCACCCCCACTATTGTTGAATTGAAACGAACATATGAAGCAGACGCCAAAAAATTGGCCTCCACTGAGATACATCTGCTGACATTGGGAGAATATTATAAACAGCATCGGGTTCCGAGGGGTATACGATCACAGTTGAAACCTAATTTATTTCCCATGGACTCTACATTTGCCCAGCGTTTTGTTCAAATATCAAATAGATATGCTTTTGACATCATCCTTTTGAATCTTGAGTTCCTACAGCATGAACTATCTTTAGTCCAAACCAGAATTAGGACCACGGAACTAAAGCTGAGGGAACTATTATCTGAACAGGATTGGGATATTTACCAATCTACTTGTAAAACTTATGTGAATAAATTTAAAGAATTAAGCCGCGATCAGGACTCTGAGAATAAGAGAACTGTGGTAAATATCTCTTCGTATACTTTATCCAATGTGCAACTATCTGTGCTTAGTAAAGGTCTTTCCTTTTGTCCATCAATGGGGATTAACTGGTTTCAACTTGAGGTAGATTTATGACGGTTTTACAGAAATGTGAAATTGAAAATGTGGTACTCAAATGGTTGATTCTGATACGTTGGCTCCCCCGACTGAGCTCACCCTTGATAAATTTGGCTTCAGACTCAAGAGTGAGTTCAGTCCACCAGTCAACGTACCTGCTCTGGATACTTTTATACAGGCTGTCAATATGGACATTGATTACTTTAAAAATAATTATGTCAACTTGTCCGCAATCCATCCTAACATGACATCTACTGAACTAGCTGTGATCAGGGATCTTAGTACTAATCCTGCATTAACCATTTAACCGGCTGATAAGGGGGGAGCAGTGGTGGTATTAGATACCTCTGCATACATGGTAGAAGCTGAACGACAGCTACATGATACAGATGTATATAAAAAATTGTTGGGAGATCCAAGGTTTGAAATTAATAAAAAAATTACAGCAACATTGAACCATGCTAAATCTGGTGGAGTCATAGATGATGATCTATACACCTTTTTACTGATTCAGTTTCCCATAACACCTTTACTATATTTACTCCCAAAAATACACAAGTCACTGCATCAAGCTCCTGGACGCCCGATTGTATCAGGTCGAGGATCCATTTTCTCCAATATTGCCATTTTTCTTGATAAGATTTTACGTAACTACGCTATTAATACTAGGTCCTATATTAGGGACACGGACAACTTTCTGGACAAAATTGGAAAGTTGCATATACCTTCTACTTGTATTTTAGCTTCATTTGACATGGTCAATTTATATACCTCCATCAATCACAATAGGGGTATTAATGCTATCCAGAGATGTTTGGCCAATAGTCATTACACAGGAGAATGTAAACATTTTATTGGTGAATTATTGGATCTAGTATTACGAAATAATTACTTTTCTTTTGCAGGACAGTTTTATTTGCAATTGCGTGGGACCGCCATGGGTTCTAACATGGCGCCCTCGTATGCAAATATATACATGGCGGATCTCGAGGAGAGGTGCATCTATCTGTCCCACCACTTCAGCAATGTGCTGGGTTGGTGACGATGCATATATGACATCTTTCTGCTCTGGACCGGAACCCAGTCATCTTTGAATTCATTTCATGAGTACCTTAACTCTATATATGTGGATATTAAATTCACCTTGACTAGTTCCCCAAAACAAATTCAGTTCTTGGACACATTGGTGACAATTAGGGATGAGCGAACTTTTGAAAAGTTCGGTTCGGTTCGCTTCGGCGAACTTTCTTGAAGTTCGGATTCGTACGAACCGAACCTAAAACGAACCTTATACGAACGAATATACGCATATTTGAGAATCTACACTAATACGTACGCTAATGCGAACATTCCCGCACAAATAACGAACATACAGTCTAGCGTTGTCAAAGGTACGCTACTTAACTGAATATGTACGCATTTGATGTGCCGTTTTTATTTTAACCAGATTCGTCTTAAAAGTTCTTAAACGAATCTGGTTCGTTACGGTTCTGTTCGCTCGTCCGAACGAACGTTCGGACGAACGAAAATAATAACCCATCTCGGCCATTCTCCTCCCAAAAGGGTGGTTTGACATGAGGGTCACACCAGGATACAAGGGATTGTAGGAGTAATAAATAATCCCTTGTATCCTGGTCTATTCTGTGAAAACGGTACAGTTTTGATGTGCCGTTTTTATTTTAACCAGATTCGTCTTAAAAGTTCTTAAACGAATCTGGTTCGTTACGGTTCTGTTCGCTCGTCCGAACGAACGTTCGGACGAACGAAAATAATAACCCATCTCGGCCATTCTCCTCCCAAAAGGGTGGTTTGACACGAGGGTCACACCAGGATACAAGGGATTGTAGGAGTAATAAATAATCCCTTGTATCCTGGTCTATTCTGTGGAAAAAGTAAACTTTATTTACGAACCTGATTCATACGAACTTGACGAAAGTTCGGTTCGGGGACGAACCGAACGTTCGGTAAAGTTCGTAACGAATCTGGTTCGTTACGGTTCGGTTCGCTCATCCCTAGTGACAATTGATAATGGTCATCTTAGTACGGACACATATACAAAACCGACAGATTGTAACACACTGCTTCGGTTTGATAGCTGCCATCCTAGGACTACCATTAATTCTCTTCCCCTTAGTCAATTTCTTCGGGTTAAGAGAATTGTACAAGACCCTGAACTACTAACAGTCAGGTTTCAACAGATGACTGAAAAATTCAAGGCTAGAGGGTACCCACGACATTTACTTGATAAACACCATAAAAAAATCCTTTCTGGGAACAAGACCACTAAACAGACTAAACCTATTGATCCTATCCCCTTCATTACTACATATTCTGAACATAGTAACATCATTAGTAATGTTATTAGGAAGCATTGGCACATTTTACGTAGTAACTACAAACATATCCTTGAATTTACTGTTCCACCGTTGTTCTCCTATCGTCGACCACATAATCTTAGGGATATGTTGGTTAAATCTGAGATTCGTCCTAAGATTGCTAGACAGACCTATATTACCACACGCAAGACTGGCTGCTTCCCATGCCTGAGCTGTGTGAACTGTTCACATATGTTTAACCCTTTCACGACCGGAGCTTTTTTCGGTTCTGCATTTTCGTTTTGTGCTCCCTGCCTTCAAACAGCCATAACTCTTTTATTTTTCTGTTCACATAGCTGTATGAGGGCTTGTTGTTTGCGGGACAAGTTGTACTTTCCAACGCCACCATTTAATATTGCATACGGTGTAGTGGGAAGCGGGAAAAAAATTCCAAACCGGGTGAAATTGCAAAGAAAACGCTATTCCGCTACAGTTCTACGGGTTTCTTATTTACAGCATTCGATGTGCATTAAAACTGATCCGTTACTTTCATTCTACTGGTCAGTACGAATCCGGCAATACCTAATATGTATAGTTTTTCCTGCGTTTAGATGGTGATAAAATAATTAGAAAGTTGCCCTTTTTTTTTTTTTTTTTTCCTTGTCATATATTGACCCCTATAACTTTTTGGTATTTATGTGTACAGAGCTGTATGGGGGCTCATTTTTTGCGGGGCGGTCTGAAGTTTTTATTGATACCATTCTGGGGTGTGTATGACTTTTTGATCACTTTTTATTTAATTTTTTTTAGAAAAAAAAGGGACAAAAAACTGCGAATCGCCATTTGGACGCTTTTTTCCGCCACACAATTCGCCGTATTGAATTTTTTTTTTTATATTTTAAAAGTACGGGCGTTTTCGGTCACGGTGATACCCATGATGTCTATATTTATTGTTATTTAGGTATTTATTTTTTACTTATACGGAAAGGGGGGTGATTTGAACTTTTATATCTTTTTTATTTTTTATATATTTTTTAACATTTTTTTTTAATTTTTCTGTGATTATTTTAAAGCTCAAATATCTTCTGATCTATTGTGTTTTGTTTTTTTTCTTTATGAGCAATCATGGATTTACTAGATGCAGTTAAAACCATGAATTGCTCATTTCTTATCCTGGCCTGCCATCTAGTGGCCAGAATAAGAATTGCAGTTTGAAAACTGTAATCCTCACCAGCGAGGATTACAGTTTTCATATGGTGTACAGACACCCCGATTGGCCAATCGGGGCGTCTGTACACCACCCGGAAGCGTGGGCTTCCGGGTTCAGACGCATCCTGATGCCGTGATCACGTGTGATCACGGCATCAGAAGGCCCTGGAAGTCTCCGAAGACGGAGGTAAGATGCGGCAAGTCTCTGCTGTTAGAAACAGCAGAGACTTGCCGGCCATGACGCCCGCCGCACCCGCGAGCGGGCGTCATGTCCCCGCACCGCCCGCGCGCCGTACATGTACGGCGGCGGTCGGGAAGGGGTTAAAGGAGACAGTTTCACACATCCTCAGACTGGACATACTTACAAAATACGTCACTACTTGACTTGTGACACTACACATGTTATTTACTTGTTAATATGCCCATGTAAACTACTGTATGTTGGTGAAACAACTTGGGACCTAAAGACACGACTCAACCAACATCGATATTCAATTAGGAAACTTAAAAAGGATCTTCCTGTCCCTAAACATTTCACAGATTGTAATCATAGTGAACGGGACCATAAATTTATGATCCTGGATCACGTGCCCCCACCCTACCGCGGGGGAGATAGGGAACTTATGCTAAAGAAGAGGGAGCTGTGGTGGATTCACCAACTGCAGATCCTCAGCCCAAAAGGGCTCAATGTTGAATTTAGATGGAGCTTAATTGATTGAAGAATGATATTTGACTGGCCACCCTTGTAGATTGTCCCCTCCGGTGATTACTGTAACCTGTGGGTATTGGATGTAGATACTGGCTATATTTATATATTTACTAGAGATGAGTGAGTAGTGAAATATTCGAAAGTTCGAAATTCGATTCGAATAGACCGCGAAATTCGACTATTCGACCGAATATCGAATCCCATTAAAGTCTATGGGGAAAAAATGCTCGCAACTTGGAAATCTCAATTCGACCACTTGGAGGTCACCAAGTCCACCCTGAAACCTCAGAAAAGGATGCCAACACTGCTGGAATGCAACTGGGACAGCAGGGGAAGCATGTCTGGGTGCATATAACGCGCCCAAGTCGCACTATTACGCCACTATCACAGCCTCTCAACAATACACTCCAAAGACAATGTAACCTCTCTGTAAAGTGAGACCATACAAGGAAACCTTCTTTCCTCTACATTGCCATGGACCCCAAGCCAAACTAGACAAAAAAGAAGATGAAATTCTGCACCCCTTAAAATCACGTTGCCTATGACAACCACAGATGGCATAGGCAAGGGGGAAAGCAAATAGACCCCACCCCTAATTGTCATTGTGTGTGTGTGTGAAATGTGGTCAGACATGTCTTCTTTAAAATGTAAAAACAACTCAAACACATGCAGAAGCCTTAAAATGCCCAAATTGTTGGCGCTAGAGATGTCAGTGACCTGACCTGGCCCAGTGTCATGTCTAGCAGGTAAAGCAGTGGGGATGTTGAGGGATGCGTAGGACCGCAAAAGGCAGGAAGAGGCCGTGGGCTGGCCCAGAGGCTCATGGAAAATTTTGTGGAGGCCCAAGAGGTGAGACGTCTTAAAAATTGTGTGGAGGCTAAAGAGGTGAGACCTCTTAAAAATTATGTGGAGGCCCAAGAGGTGAGACGGGTTAAAAATTATGTGGAGGCCCAAGAGGTGAGACCTCTTAAACATTTTGTGGAGGCCCAAGAGGTGAGACCTGTTAAAAATTATGTGGAGGCCCAAGAGGTGAGACCTCTTAAACATTTTGTGCAGGCCCAAGAGGTGAGACCTCTTAAAGATTTTGTGGAGGCCCAAGAGGTGAGACCTCTTAAAGATTTTGTGGAGGCCCAAGAGGTGAGACCTCTTAAAGATTTTGTGGAGGCCCAAGAGGTGAGACCTCTTAAGATTTGTGGAGGCCCAAAGGTGAGAACTCTTTAAATTATGTGGAGGCCCAAGAGGTGAGACCTGTTAAAATTATGTGGAGGCCCAAGAGGTGAGACCTCTTAAACATTTTGTGGCAGGCCCAAGAGGTGAGACCTCTTAAAGATTTTGTGGAGGCCCAAGAGGTGAGACCTCTTAAAGATTTGTGGAGGCCCAAGAGGTGAGACCTCTTAAAGATTTTGTGGAGGCCCAAGAGGTGAGACCTCTTAAAGATTTTGTGGAGGCCCAAAGAGGTGAGACCTCTTAAAGATTTTTGTGGAGGCCCAAGAGGTGAGACCTCTTTAAAATTATGTGGAGGCCCAAGAGGTGAGACCTGTTAAAATTATGTGGAGACCCAAGAGGTGAGACCTCTTAAACATTTTTGTGGAGGCCCAAGAGGTGAGACCTCTTAAAAATTATGTGAGGCCAAGAGGTGAGACCTCTTAAAAGATTTTGTGGAGGCCAAGAGGTGAGACCTCTTAAAGATTTTGTGCAGGCCCAAGAGGTGAGACTCTTAAAGATTTTGTGGAGCCAAGGTGATTATTGTGGAGGCCCAAGAGGTGAGACCTCTTAAAAGATTTTGTGCAGGCCCAAGAGGTGAGACCTCTTAAAGATTTTGTGGAGGCCCAGAGGTGAGACCTCTTAAAGATTTTGTGGAGGCCCAAGAGGTGAGACCTCTTAAAAATTATGTGGAGGCCCAAAGAGGTGAGACCTGTTAAAATTATGTGGAGGCCCAAGAGGTGACACCTCTTAAACATTTTGTGGAGGCCAAGAGGTGAGAACCTCTTAAAGATTTTGTGGAGGCCCAAAGAGGTGAGACCTCTTAAAAATTATGTGGAGGCCAAGAGGTGAGACCTGTTAAAAATTATGTGGAGGCCCAAGAGGTGACACCTCTTAAACTTTTGTGGAGGCCCAAGAGGTGAGACCTTCTTAAAGATTTTGTGGAGGCCCAAGAGGTGACACCTCTTAAACGTTTTGTGGAGGCCCAAGAGGTGAGCAAAAGTGAGAAACGTCTTAAAATTGTGTGGAGGCTAAAGAGGTGAGACCTCTTAAAAATTATGTGGAGGCCCAAGAGGTGAGACGGGTTAAAAATTATGTGGAGGCCCAAGAGGTGAGACCTCTTAACATTTGTGGAGGCCCAAAGAGGTGAGACCTGTTAAAAATTATGTGGAGGCCCAAGAGGTGAGACCTCTTAAACATTTTGTGCAGGCCCAAGAGGAGAGACCTCTTAAGATTTTGTGGAGGCCCAAGAGGTGAGACCTCTTAAAGATTTTGTGGAGGCCCAAGAGGTGAGACCTCTTAAAGATTTTGTGGAGGCCAAGAGGTGAGACCTCTTAAAGATTTTGTGGAGGCCCAAGAGGTGAGAACTCTTTTAAAATTATGTGAGGCCCAAGAGGTGAGACCTGTTAAAAATTATGTGGAGGCCCAAAAAGGTGAGACCTCTTAAACATTTTGTTGCAGGCCCAAAGAGGTGAGACCTCTTAAAGATTTTGTGGAGGCCCAAGAGGTGAGACATCTTAAAGATTTTGTGGAGGCCCAAGAGGTGAGACCTCTTAAAGATTTTGTGGAGGCCCAAGAGGTGAGACCTCTTAAAAGATTTTGTGGAGGCCAAGAGGTGAGACCTCTTTAAAATTATGTGGAGGCCCAAGAGGTGAGACCTGTTAAAAATTATGTGGAGACCCAAGAGGTGAGACCTCTTAAACATTTTGTGGAGGCCCAAGAGGTGAGACCTCTTAAAAAATTATGTGGAGGCCCAAGAGGTGAGACCTCTTAAAGATTTTGTGGAGGCCCAAGAGGTGAGACCTCTTAAAGATTTTGTGCAGGCCAAGAGGTGAGACCTCTTAAAGATTTTGTGGAGGCCCAAGAGGTGAGACCTCTTAAAAGATTTTGTGGAGGCCCAAGAGGTGAGACCTCTTAAAGATTTTGTGCAGGCCCAAGAGGTGAGACCTCTTAAAGATTTTGTGAGGCCCAAGAGTGAGACCTCTTAAAGATTTTGTGGAGGCCCAAGAGGTGAGACCTCTTAAAAATTTTGTGGAGGCCCAAGAGGTGAGACCTCTTAAAAATTATGTGGAGGCCCAAGAGGTGAGACCTCTTAAAAATTTTGTGGAGGCCCAAGAGGTGAGACCTCTTAAAGATTTTGTGGAGGCCCAAGAGGTGAGACCTCTTAAAAATTATGTGGAGGCCCAAGAGGTGAGACCTCTTAAAAATTTTGTGGAGGCCCAAGAGGTGAGACCTCTTAAAATTTTGTGGAGGCCCAAGAGGTGAGACCTCTTTAAAGATTTTGTGGAGGCCCAAGAGGTGAGACCTCTTAAAAATTTTTGTGGAGGCCCAAGAGGTGAGACCTCTTAAAAATTATGTGGAGGCCCAAGAGGTGAGACCTCTTAAAATTTTGTGGAGGCCCAAGAGGTGAGACCTCTTAAAAGATTTTGTGGAGGCCCAAGAGGTGAGACCTCTTAAAGATTTTGTGGAGGCCCAAGAGGTGAGACCTCTTAAAAGATTTTGTGGAGGCCCAAGAGGTGAGACTCTTAAATTTTGTGGAGGCCCAAGAGGTGAGAACTCTTAAAATTATGTGGAGGCCCAAGAGGTGAGACCTGTTAAAAATTATGTGGAGGCCCAAGAGGTGAGACCTCTTAAACATTTTGTGCAGGCCCAAGAGGTGAGACCTCTTAAAGATTTTGTGGAGGCCCAAGAGGTGAGACCTCTTAAAGATTTTGTGGAGGCCCAAGAGGTGAGACCTCTTAAAGATTTTGTGGAGGCCCAAGAGGTGAGACCTCTTAAAGATTTTGTGGAGGCCCAAGAGGTGAGACCTCTTTAAAATTATGTGGAGGCCCAAGAGGTGAGACCTGTTAAAAATTATGTGGAGACCCAAGAGGTGAGACCTCTTAAACATTTTGTGGAGGCCCAAGAGGTGAGACCTCTTAAAAATTATGTGGAGGCCCAAGAGGTGAGACTCTTAAAGATTTTGTGGAGGCCCAAGAGGTGAGACCTCTTAAAGATTTGTGGAGGCCCAAGAGGTGAGACCTCTTAAAAAGATTTGTGGAGGCCCAAGAGGTGAGACCTCTTAAAATTTTGTGGAGGCCCAAGAGGTGAGACCTCTTAAAAATTTTGTGGAGGCCCAAGAGGTGAGACCTGTTAAAAATTATGTGGAGGCCCAAGAGGTGAGACCTCTTAAACATTTTGTGGAGGCCCAAGAGGTGAGACCTCTTAAAAATTTTGTGGAGGCCCAAGAGGTGAGACCTCTTAAAAATTATGTGGAGGCCCAAGAGGTGAGACCTCTTAAAAAATTATGTGGAGGCCCAAGAGGTGAGACCTCTTAAACATTTTGTGGAGGCCCAAGAGGTGAGACCTCTTAAAATTTTGTGGAGGCCCAAGAGGTGAGACCTCTTAAAAATTTTGTGGAGGCCCAAGAGGTGAGACCTCTTAAAAATTATGTGGAGGCCCAAGAGGTGAGACCTCTTTAAAAATTTTGTGGAGGCCCAAGAGGTGAGACCTCTTAAACATTTTGTGGCAGGCCCAAGAGGTGAGACCTCTTAAAAATTATGTGGAGGCCAAGAGGTGAGACCTCTTAAAAATTATGTGGAGGCCCAAGAGGTGAGACCTCTTAAACATTTGGCGGAGCCCAAGAGGTGAGACCTTTAAAATTATGTGGAGGCCCAAGAGGTGAGACCTCTTAAACATTTTGTGCAGGCCCAAGAGGTGAGACCTCTTAAAAATTATGTGGAGGCCCAAGAGGTGAGACCTGTTAAAAATTATGTGGAGGCCCAAGAGGTGAGACCTCTTAAACATTTTTGTGTGAGGCCCAAGAGGTGAGACCTCTTAAAATT